>JBBPJU010001582.1:0-11161 GCA_038088875.1 Austroboletus festivus | reverse complement strand
CCTCCCCCTCCCCCCCATATCACACTCCCCCCCTCCCCCTTCCCCCCATATCACACTCCCCTCCTCCCCCTTCCCCCCATATCACTCTCTCCCCCTCCCCCTTCCCCCCATATCACTCTCTCCCCCTCCCCCTCCTCCCCAGATCACTCTCTCCCCCTCTCCTCTACATCACTCTCTCCTCTCAACAGACCTATGCAGTATTGTATATGGCAGAAAAAACTATATGCTCTGTAGTGTCTGTTCAAGTCTGATTTGATTCTTTAGACTGACTCTGTACAGAGAGGGTGCTCTGTACAGACCTTACAGATCTCTCCAGATTTCCAGATTCTATGAACTCTGTGAACAAAAAGGTGGTTTTGCTGATGAAGGCACTGAGCATGGGAATAGTGTGATAATGCATGTGAGGTAGTTGAGCTGGTCAGTCTTGGATGAGAGTAGTGATGGAGCAGTTTGATCCTGAACATTGGTTTGAACTGGACCTTTCTGAACCAAATGCATGTTCTGGTTTCTGTTTCACACTTTGGGAGAACCAAATGCCAAGTTGCATTCTGGTTTGCCAATTGAATGGCCTATGTACATAACCATGATGTTACTTGCCACTACTTGACAGCACAAGTGCTGTTTCAGCAAGCTGTCAAGTACACCAAGTTACTAAGTAATCTTAAGTATGCCATCCTCCAACTTTTTAAGTATTCCAAGTGACCAAGTGCATAAGCAGACAAATATATTCATGTTAAAACAGACAATTAGAGATATTACAGTAGAAGATATGTGGTGGTCCCTCCTATTGTCATGTGTGAGGTATGCACAAGTCAATATTGCCTATCCATGTCATTATGCCAGCAGTGGTTGCATTATGCCTGGACTACTCTTCATTATGGCATTGCTGAGCCCTTGTCACTGCATGTGTCATCCACATACACTGTCAGTGTGGTTGGTCACCAGGTTGAGGATTCGAAGAGGTAGGACACCAGCTGGTTATTGCCCCCTGTGTATTTCTGCTTTCTGATTGCCCCATGCATGCATTTTCAAGCCCAACCACAAGCTTGTCATCACACATGCAGTTTCAAGCACTTATTTCCTCACACACATATTTGTGAGTTTGACCACTTGTTTGACATCTCAGCTATGCATTTTCAAACTTGATTGCTCCCCCATTAGTTATTTTGGGTGCAACTGCTCATTTTTAATCTTGATCATGTAATTTTGAGCCCAAGTAGTTGTTGGTCTCTCCATCTATGCATTTTCGAGCTTGATTACCTGTCAACCATCCTGCCCAGGTCAGTGCTAGTGCAGTGTGCACATTCTTGAGCTTGACTGCCTGTATTGCCCCACTTATGCATTTTCAAGCTGATGCCTCACTAGTCATTCTTCTCATGCTATTTCAAGCACAACCCATTATTTTCAGCCATGTGTGTGTATTTTCAATCCTGGTCACTTGTTCATTGACCCACACACCATCCTGCCCATGTCATTTCAAGCACATTTGCTTGTTTTTAGTGCCATGTGTGTATTCTTGGACTTAACCACTCTGTATTGCTCCACTTATAATGTTTTTGAGACAGACTACCAGCTAGTTTCCCTGCCCATTTTGTTTTGGATGCAACTGCTTGTTTTCAGCCCAATCCATGTATTTTTGAGCACAACTGCTCATTTGTTGTTCCATACAGATTTTCATGCCCAGATGCTTGTTTGTTGCCCTATATGTGTATTTTTTGAGCCCAACCATTCACCACTCACCAGGCTTGTGCCATTTTGAGCAGTTGTGCACCCATCCTGAGTATCTCTGAACCAACCTTGTTGATTGCCCCATTTTTCCATTTTTGAGCCCAACCACTCATTTACTGCCTGGCTTGTATCTCAAGCACAACTGCTTGTTTGCCACCCCACCTATGCATTTTCGAGCTGGATCGCTCATTTATTGTACCACCCCATGCCATTGCTTACTTTCAGTGTATTGCTTGCCCACTTGTCTGCTTATCTATCTAAAATATGATATATTTTGGGTTAAGCAAATGTGTGAGCAAGTATCTGAGTTAGCAAGTTGTGTGCAAGCAGGCAATAAGCACTGTGCAAGCAGAGAGATTTACTTGCCAGAGGCTAATTTACTTGCCCATTTAGCTGTGGCAAGTGTGGGTAAGCAATGTGCAAGCAACAGCCAAGTATAGGCAAGTAACGTCAACATTTTCTGATGACTTGTGGTGAACATATGGCTGCACTCGAAATTACATGGCAGGTGGAGCTGGAAATAAGTGGTTGGGACAGTGTGTAACATATTCAAGCATATCTGAGAAAATAGATGTGCACCCTACTTGAAATAAACAGGATGATGAATATTTTTTCTTATCCAGGCCAACCCTCCACCTTTCCCTACCACAGTAGAGATATGTGCAGGCTTCTTCACCTGGATATGATATGTGCAGTCATCATTGCAACAGTGAAAGATATACTTTACACCATTATTGACCATCTTCCACTTCTACTTCTCTTGCAGGCAGCAACACAATAGGCACTGGATAGGAAGATCAAATCTCCATGGATGGTGATCTTTGCTGGTTCAAAAGATGTGGCTAAGGAGGACTTTCAGAAAGTCTTGAGAACAAAGGAAGAGGTATAGTTCAGAATGCATATAGAGATTGCTCAAATTCTTGAGTGTAATGGGAAGAGCATCTTCAACATCACATCCATAGATGATAACATGCTCAGTTAGTATCACCAAGAATGCCCATGCCACCAATGGATGAAAAGCATGGGCATTGAAATCAATTGATGCTGAAAATCTGAGTTTAAATGAGAATGGTTATCATTTCTGTAAATAATGATATCAATGATCTACTGTCCAACCAACTCTGTAAATCTTGTTCAAGGGGTGGAATGGCAGAGGTACTGGCCATAGCATAGCATATACAATATCATCTTGTTAGCTAAGTGTTTGAATGGCCCAAGGAGTGTATGTAAGAACTATAAATTACTTAGCAGGGATATATCAAATGAAACTTAGGAAAAATCAACCTTGCCAATTTCAACTGCAATGGACACACTTGCAAAAAGATTGCCTCTATCATTGTCAGTATGGGTGGTAATTGCAATGATGATGATTGATGGCAAGAGGCATTTGATACGTGCTAGCAATTGTTTGGCAGCCTTGAGATAATTCTTGAGTTTGGTTGGCATGCCTATATTGAAAGATATCTCTTTGTATGTGAATCCATGCAAGTTGATGAAGTAAGGATGGAGGAATTCACATAACATTTTGATTGGGCCTCACTCAGTGATCGTTTTGAGGCAGAAGTGAAGAACAATGAGTGAAGGGGATTGCAGGACTGACATGGGTGACAAGGCAAATTTGCCTTTGACTTGCAACAGTTCAGTCAAGGTAGCATGTTGGTTCTTGTAAAAGCCCTGCAGCAACTTCAGTTACAAAAAATGCAGGGTACTGATTCCATAACACACCATATATGGCATAACTGTCCTTGTCACTACATCATTCTGGAGATGGCACACAAGGCAAATGAATTTGATGCCTTGAATTTATGTTGGGTCGATGCTGCCTGAGGGAATGACAATACAGACCTTGCATTCTGAATGAATGCAAAAATCACAGCACCATAGGTCACCACCATCCATACACATATGGCACCACTAGGAAATGTAAGAGTGAAATGAGACCATAAGGAAAATGGTACTTACATTATTATTATCATCAACAGACTCATCTGGCTCATCAAGATTAAAGAGGGCTTTGAGAAGTGGATGGATCTGACCCTGGACTACATTGAATGCCAGTGCTTTTACAGGTGCCACTGGTATGGATGAGACTGGACTTGGAGATGAAGCTGGAGCAACCTGAGGTGCCTCAGTTGACAATAGGTGGGAGGCAGTGATGGGCCAGGCTAATGAGGCCATCATTCTCAAGGAAATGCAGGGAGTAATTCCACCAGTGGTCTTCTTCACCATCTGTTTTGTGTATGCTATTACAAAGTTGGGTACAGTTGATTATCTTATAACATATATGGTAATACTGTATATTTCTCATATTGTATATGATTTGGATGGCTTCTGAGGTGGAATGCAGGGAAATATACAAAAAATGTTATATTGTATAATATATACACTTTTTGAGGGAAATATACACTATGAGATCACCTATATATGGATATCAGGCCACCAGTACAGGGGTGGTATGGTCTGTGAAGACATAATCTGGTCAACAGATAGAGCTGACTTAGCTGCAGCAGCAGCAAGACCTAGTCCTCAAAAGTATTTAACTATATAGCAACCCTGAATATCCTGATCAACCTTATTTTTCTGCATGTGAAGCAAATTTTAGTTCTACTCACCTTCATGGCCCCCATTTTAAAGCACAAGCCTCGCAAAGATCTTCCTCCATATAACCAAAAACCAAAAAAAGCCCATCAGAAAGATGGTGTTATGCTTGAACCAGGTAGGTCCAAGTATAGCCCTTATGTCCCTATTCAGAGACCAAAGATGAAGAGAAAGGGAGAGGGCAAAGGCAAGTTCTTAGGGTGGATAGGGAGGCAGTGTTACACTTGAATCAGGTAGGTCCAAGTGTAGCCCTTATGTTCCTATACAGAGATCGAGGACAAAGAGAGAGAAAGAGGGCAAAGATAAGTTCTAGGGGTGAATATGGATGCAGGATGGTGATGGACAAGTAATAGAGAGGACATCACCAGAGATCCAGAAGGGAGTGATAGATATCACTATAGAGCTGATAGGGCAGAGAGCACTGCCACAGCATCAGCAAGAGATGGCTGGGGTAATAGAAGATCGAGATGTAGAAGAGCCATTAGCGAGTGGGAGAATTGGTGATGGGATGAAGAGTAGTGAGTCTGAGGAACATCACCAATAGTCAAGATAAAAGGGGTTTAACAAGGTGTCACTGGGGAGTGATAGCTGAAGGAACACTATTGAAGGATAGTGATTCAATGGAATGACTGATCAGATGCCTGAGACTAGCAGGTGGCAATGGGGAGAAACAATGATAGATTCATAGAGGCAGAGGATACAGGAACGTCAAGAAATCATGAACAAGAAGTGATAGGGAATTATGAAGGGAGGTCTAAGATGGGGATCTACTGTACAAGTAAAGCTACTATATGTAGTGATCAGGAGAAGCAGCTGTGTAATACAAGAAAGGAAATAGGGTAAAGGGGATTGATGATGAGTCAGAATAATGAGTCATCAGAATGTCCAAGAATATAGTAGAACATCAAAGAAGTGCTGACTCAGCCAGAAGAGCAGAAGGTGATCAGAGATCAAAGGGGCTGAGTCACTGATAAGTAGAGGAATGTATTAGCCAGGACAACAATGGAATGGATGAGTCAGAAGGGTCAAGGGTTGAATCAAGATAAGAGATAAGGAATGACTCATCCATGACAAATGTACATCAAGTAATTGGATCAGAGGGAAAGTCTATGACAAAGAGGACTCAGATAAGCAAGAATGTCAAGGATTAGATGAGTCAGAGAAACAGAGCATATCTGCATGGAAGGTAAAGGACCCATTTAGGAAACAATATAAGTAGGTCAAAGGTAAAGGGGTTAAGGAAAAAGAGTAGTCCATGTAGTACTCAGCTAGGCCCCATGGATGAATCATAACAGGCAGGATGGTTGATATGGAATATGAGATGCAGAGTTCTGGGTGGACACAGAGATGGTGGTGAACAAGGTTGTTGAAGATCCCTAGATGTGTCCCAGTGGCAGTGGCTCAGTAGAAGATAGCTAATCTAGCCATGTAGATGAAGGTGTGACATGATCTACAGATATAGATCGATTACTAAGACCTTCTGATGTTTAGCTGTCACTCAACAGTAGACAGGAGACTGATAGAAGTCCAGAATGGTTATGGGAAGCCTTTAGGCTGTGGCCCTCACTTAGGAATAACAGTAGAATCAAATACCACATACATAGATTAAACGTAGATCTAGTTAAGGAAACTACTATATATGGCAGTTGTATTTATAGTGATGGAGGATACTGCCATAACCATAAAAAGCGGTCATGGATAAGGGGGGGACTGTCCATAGGACAAAGGGGAAAATGAAGATAGTTGCAGGTGGAGGAAGGGGGTGATTGCATCAGTGTAAGGATGTGATCAAAAAGAAATTAAGTCTAAGAGATAAGAGAGATAAAGTTTGTATGATTTAATATAGGCATGGATGCATCACATCCATGTGGGATTGGTGGGCCACTCTGGTGCAGGTGCAGTGTCCTCTAGGTGTAGTGGGGATGCTTGAATGTTCCACCATCCTGGAATGAAGTCCCCCAGGGATTTCTCTCCCCAGGTAGCTCCTTCAGCTTCTCCTCCCCAGAAGAGGTGTTGTCCCTCCTTATTCCCTCCATATGCGGCAGTTAAAATGTTGCCATTCAGCCATGGTCTATCCCCTTCATGAGGAAAAGGGGTCGCCCTCTAAGGGTAATCCACATGATGCATGACATTACCCCATTGATAAGGTCGATGAACCTCATCGATTTCATTCCAGTCCATCATCCACCTAGTCAGATCTACCCTCTGTGTGACTGGGGCAAAGATGTTGGGGGTGTCCTGGGGCATCCTCTCTGCAGTAGGGGCAGGTGTAATTGGGGCAGGAGGGTCAGAGATGGTGGGGACTACCACATTGATAGCATTGGTAGATTCTTGTTGGAGAGGCTGGGGTAACATTTCATTGAATGGTGATATGGGTGAAGAGAGGTCACTTAGGTCACTGAGGGTGTCTAGATATGGGGTGGGGAGACAGAGTGGTTGGAATAAGCTATCTGGGCAGTGCTTCATCGACTTCCCCTTCAGATCTTTCTGGAGTTTCAGGGACCTTAACATCTGTAAGAGGCTGGGCAATATGAATTGGGATGGGAAGAAGATTCTCTCATTTCTCACTATCTCTTGATTCTCTGGTAAGCTGTCTAATCACCACAGTCTCAAATGAAAAACTGCTTTCATTAAGAAAGGTGAACTGTCTTGCAAGTTCGATATCAATAAATCCTCGCTATCCCATAGTTATGGGGAGCTGGAGGTAGATGGGATAAAGTTTTCTGAAGAAGGTGGAGGTGGGAAGTCTCTTAATAAAGTATCCCAGTCTGCAGAAGTGGAGCGCATCAAGGGTCTGGCCTCCCATCATGTGGAGATTTTCTGTGATTGCCTCAGTAATGTTCACCATGCTGTTCTCTTCGATGAGGAGTCTAGTGGAGACATAGCTGTGATAGGTGTCAATGAGGAGGACAATGGAAGATAATTTCCATAGCTTGAGATTGGCTTCTAATAAGGCCAATCCTTGGGGTTTGTCCAATATAGTGGCATAAGTGATTCTCCTATAAGAGGGGGGAAGGATCTGCAGATTGAATATGTCCTTGACTAGGGTGAGGATAAGGGACATAAATGAAGAAGAAAATGGTGGCATGAGAGATGATATTGAGATTGTCAGAGTAGAGATCAAATCCAATCTGAATGATGAATTTCAAAGTTATTAAAATAGGGAGAGGGGGATGTCCATAGAGTAAGAAGAAGGAAAGAGAGTGATTGATAATAAGGAATGGAATGGTGGGCTTTTAGTAATGATAAGGGCAGTTGTTGATGGTACAGTAGCAGGAGTGGATTTCAATGTGTTCTTGGGTATAGTGTCATTTTCTTTCTGGATTGAATATGGAAATGGAGGAGAATCAGCAGATATATTGAGTTGGTTTATTTTCTTTAAGGGAGAACTTGTAGAAATTGCAGCGGATAGTGGGTTGTTTTGTCATGCTAGCTTGTGTCTCTTTTTATAATCCCTTAGGATTTTGTTGGTGTGGGTGAAGTTGTTTTCTGGCTCCCAGGTATTTTCAGTGGTGCTGTATCCTTTCCATTTAACTAGGTAGGACCTGCATCCAGAATATCCCCTGTGATTCAGGATGTTCTCGATTTTATATTCCTTCCCGTCACCTATGATCTCAGGGGGAGGTGGGGTTCTGCTTGTCCCATATTCGTCATTCTGAACAAATAGGGAAAGAAGTGATGTGTAGAATATATTATGGATTTTCCAGGTCAGAGGTAATTCCAATTGGTACGTCATAGGTGAGAGTACTTTTGTGATTTGAAAGGATCCTTCTCTTTTTGAACCGAGTTTCTTCAATGGATAGGAGGTTTTAAGGTTTTTATTGGATAGCCATACTTTGTCATCTTTCTTCCAAGGTTTGAACTTTGGATAGGTGGTGGAGAATTGTTGGGTGTGGGTTATTGCTGCCAATGCTTCATCCCTTGCCTTGGTGATTAAGTTCAGATGTCCTTCAATAGTGGGGTTTTGGGTTTTTCCAATTGGTGGATAAGTCCTTGGCTCATATCCCATCATGAGGTTGAAAGGGGTTTGTTTAGTCATGGAATGTACCGAGGAGTTGTGGTTGAATTCTGCCATTGGGAGTAAGTCATTCCATCAATCTTGTTGTCCTTAGCAGAATATTCTTAGGTAAGTTTCCAGTTCTTGATTCACTCGTTCAGTTTCTCTGTTGGTTTGTGGATGGTATGCTGTAGAGAGTGCTACATCATAGTTTAATAGTCTGGCCAATTCCTTGGCAAAGGCAGATGCGAATTGGGAACCTCTATCTGAGATTACTTTGGAGTGTAGACCCAATCATGGAAAGACGTGTTTGAAAAATAATGCTGCTACTCCTGCCATGTCAACTGTTTTGATGGTAGGGATGGAAATTGCCCCCCTGCTAAGGCCATGGTCCACCATGACCAAAATAGCATCTGCACCACCTGATCATGGGAGATCAGTAATCATATCCATCAAGATGGTGTGAAATGGGTGTGGGCCAGAGGTCAGAATAGGGGTGAGAGGTGGATAAGATGGGTTATTTATATTTTTGTTTTGTTGACATATAGAGTATCCCATGATATATTTTCTGACAAATGTAGAGAGTCCAGGCCACCAGTAGTCTCTGGATAGTAATTGGATAGTTCGGTACTGTCCTCCATGTCCCCCTGCTGTGGATGAATGGACTGAATGGACTAAATCTTTTCATGATTCGGGGGGAATATAAAGGTGATGTTGGAAATAGAGTTGTCCATCATCATAAGTCCAATCAGAGGGAATGGTTTTATCAGGGATGTGGCTTGTTTGATACATGTAATGGAGGGCATCTAGTACCAACAGGTCTTTTTGGAAGGATGTCCTTATCTTTTCCTTCAGGGCCAGATCAATTTGGTTGGTAAACAGTTCTTCTGGTAGAAGTTTGAGTTCCACATTGTCATTGGTTAAATTGGGATTGGGTAATCTGGACAGGGTGTCGGCTGGACCCATTTGGGCTCTGGAAAGATGATGGAAGATGAGATCATATTCCTATAGAAATAGTTGCCATCTGTTACACTTGTACTGGGTAGGTCCAAGTATAGCCCTTAGGGTCAAGGGTGCGATATGGAGTATTATCTAGTGAATACTTGAAGAGTTCAAGGATGAAGCATCCACTCAAAGTAGGATGAAGACTGAGGTCAGGGAGATGAAGTGGAAGAGAACACTTTGGAGTCTGACAGGGGACAAACACAAGAGATGTGGTTGTATAAGAGAGAACTAGACTAGAGTACATGGCAGCAAGTTGACAGGCTTATATAGAGGAAAGGAATGAGAGGCAGTGTGGGAATACTGCCTTGAATAGAAATGAGGCTGTCCATAGATGAATCATATAGAATGTGATAGAACATCAAAGAATAATCAATGAGTCAGAAGACAAGAGAATGACTCATGATGACAAATAACAACTGCATAATCAGGCTGATTACTAGGTGGAGATGAATAAGCATGAATAAGAGGGTATGACTCAGCCTGAAGATGAATTGGACTCATCCCAAGTGGGGTTATCCAAAAGGAAATGAAAGGCTAGAGTCGATACAAGAGTTACATGAAAAGAGAAGAATGGAAAAAGAAAAGAATTGTAACATTACCCCCTTTGTATACTCGAAGCTACTGCGAGAGGTATCTAGGTGAGCCAGTGCACAGCAGCCAGTTTAGTCTCAATTCTAGATATCACAGACATCTCCCATCATATTGGATTCAGCAACAGAGTCATACATATCGATGAGAGACCCTTCTGACTGAGGGCTAGGAGAGCAAGGACGAGGGGGAGACCTTCTAGGATGACCACGTCCCATACTTCGGCGAGGAAAAGGGATTCCAGGTGGAGGTGGAACCGGCAGGGCATAATGAGTGGTAGCATGATGAGAGGCGGATGATACAGATGACGAGGACGACGAGTGGGATGGAGTGTGACAGTGAAGAGGGCAAGAATGCTGAGTATGACCGGGGTGCCACTTGAGGCAGTGGACACATTGATAAAAGATACAGTCTACTCTGAGATGTCCAAGGTGATGGCAAGAGAAACAAGCTTCATGATAGCGGGGGTGATGTGGTGATAGGGGCATGGTGTGATCGCCTCCTGACCACCAAGCTTCAATATGGTCTACTAGAGCTTGTTCTTTGGGGGTGAGAGGTGACGACGAAGTGGAGGGGGTAGTAGCAGCTAGATATGCTGCATGTCATTCACCTTTCTCCTTGGCCACTTCTTCAACTTGTTCTAACATGTGAGTCATATCCAACTGATGCATAGCATCCTCAATGAGATATTGGATATCCATACCAATTCATTGTAACTTTGAGGTGAAAAGCCCTACATGGGCATTTGAAGTCATGGTTCAGCTCATCGTCTCAAGGGTTCCACATCCTAGATGGGCCATAAAGAGGTTATGAAGCACCAAATGGGGGTGAAGGAGGTCGTTAATAGCCAGGACATGTCCCGGGTGGTGGAGGATCTCTATATAAACTCTCTCCCTTCATGCCTTTTCAAGGAGAAGGTCAGTCATGGGTTTGGCATGCATAGAAGGGTAGGGTATGCCTGGGGGGAGCGTACTGGTGATGGAAATGTTGGTAGTGGCAGCAGCGATAGCATCGAGGGTGACAAGGGGGGTGATGGGATGTGTCAGAACCGTACCTCTCTACCTTATACCCTAGGCCCGATGGGGCCTCTAGAGCTTGTTTGGGGGTTCTGGGTCTTCTCCGGTCTGGGAGGTCGGGAACTCAGGACAACTCCTGTGATGTCCGGAGGTATCTTGACAACTCTGGAGGAGGAGCACAGGGAGTTGAGGGGAAGGACAAGGGAGTGATCAGGGAGTGGTCCGGAGG
>JBBPJU010001581.1:0-11168 GCA_038088875.1 Austroboletus festivus | reverse complement strand
GTCGGTGGGAGGGTGACTCACATGGTGGAGGAGATGGGCATTCTGATTACCGTTGGGGTGCGTGGTCGTATTCTCGCGTATCAATTCCAACCTTGACTCGCAGCTGCGACAAGGACGAAGACAACGTGCGCTCGTCTATCCTGAAATTTTGGGATCTAGGAAGGACAGATAGAAGGACAGGTGCGCCTGCCCTTCTTCGCACTAGTAAAGTACAGCCGAATGGGAAACCTCATCCGGTTGGTGTGCCTAACTAGACCTCTCGTGAGACTAACTAGTCGAGTATAGGTCACCACTATCGCTGTAACCCCCACTCTTTCTTTCCTTGCCGTCGGTCTCGCAGATGGGACGGTTCTGCTATACCGTCACTTGGACCAATCATTGTCTTCAACATCCTCGTCTGCTTCCATTCCCAAACCTCGGATTATTCATGAGATTGCAACTGAACCGGTAACGTTTTTGGCATTTGTAGTCGCGCCTGCATCGGTATCCATGGAACCTCTGCCATCTCCCACCGCTGCAGATCCATCGAATACCGGTTCCGTCCTACCTTCGAATTCGCCTCCGACACTTTCTCTCACAATCGTTACGACGTCTTCCACTTATGTGTATCCAATTTTACCAAAGTTGTCTAGTCCTACAGCTGTCCTTGTAGATGAGATAGGAGCAGGTCTACGTTGTGCATGCGTTGATTGGAAAGCACGCTGGGTTGTCTTGGGTAGAGATGAGGCCGTGGTCGGCGTGGGCAGCGGCGGAAGATTGGGTGTTGTGAGCTACGAAGGTTGGTACAATCCTCATTTCAAGCTCTCGGATTCGGGAATGTTTCATTCTCCACAGGGCGCAAGTCTTCCGTACACACACACTTGAATTACGTGGTCGTCGTTCTACCTGCGTCGATGCCCACTTCCGTGAGCGCCACGGCGAAAACTTCTGGGCTGCGACAACGGAAGCTCACCGCTGACGCGGCCTCTCTCGCAAACGTGGTGTCATCAAATTCTGCAAATGGAATGGTGGACGCGGACGCCGCAAAGGTGGCACTCATTGACATGGAAAACAAGATCGTTGCGTATGCCGGGGTATTTGAGCGTGGTGTCCGGGACGTCGTGTCTGTGTGGGGTTTTGTATATATCCTAGGAAATGATGGAATGGTCGGTATATTTCGATCGTATGAAGATGCATCCGCTGAACATGACTCATATAGGTAACTCGTTTGGTCGAGAAGCCGACCGGCACGAAGCTCGCGTTGCTGTATGAGAAGCACCTCTACCCACTTGCACTATCGTTTGCGTATACGCAAAATCTGGATACGACGGACGTGCATCGACATCACGGAGACTACCTGTATGAGAAGGGCGATTATGATGGAGCGATGAAGGAGTATTTGCAGACTATCGGTGGTGTCAGAGGGAGCTACGTCGTACGCAAGGTGTGTTTTCCGAGTTGTCAAGCTACTGCCCGCCTGTTACACCCACATATACTGACTTATGACCAGTTTCTGACAGCCAATTTAACGCCACTCCTGATGCTCTACTTGCAAGAACTGCATACAAGAGGTTTAGCAAATGCGGAGCACACGACTCTGCTCCTCAACACTTATGCCAAAGTGGGAGACGTCGCCAAAGTGGACGCGTTTGTTCGTAGTGAAGGAAGGAGCGTCGGTACTGTGGCATTTGACGGTAAAACGATACCCGGGGAAGGAACGAGCCGAGAACCTCCGTTTGATCTCGACACTGCGATCCGCGTGTGTCGACAAGCAGGATTCTTTGAACAGGCTGCGTACCTTGCCAAGAGATGGTGGCGGCACGAGGATTATCTGAGGGTGGTCGTTGAAGATGTTGGCGCTGGAAGTGGCGATGTGAAAGGGGCAGAGAAAGCGGAGAAGGGTAAGATAGAAAATGGATACAGAGAAGCAGTTCGTTATCTAAGGGAAGTGGGTGGTGCTGGCGTGAGTTTTCTTTGGCTATTCATTCCTCGCGGATCATTGATCGGCTCTGGTTTGCGTTTAGGCTGAGTCAAACCTCGCTCGTTATTGCCGCGCTCTTTTGGATAATCTGCCAAACGAAACCACAGAGCTACTCATCGATCTCTGTACCATCTCCGGACCTCTCCCACCTGCGGAAGTTTCTCAGGCTCCGCCACAGGCAACATCAGCGCCTGCATACCTATCCTTGCTCTCTCTCTCCAGAACACCCGCATTACCTCCTACGCTGACCGGCAGTGACGGATCTAGCAAGAAAGTAGAGGACAAGGAGGAAGAAGATTTGAAAACCGCGCTCGCTGGTGGACCTAGCGTTCAATCTCTCGTGCCCCAACAATCTGCCAGTGCTCCAGGAACGCAGACGCACCCTAGACGACCATCCCCAACGCTCTTTTTCGCACATTTCGTTGATCACCCCAGTTGTTTTACAGCATTCCTCGAGACGGTGGCACGACGGCGATGGGGGCAAATGCTTGATGGCGACAACCATTTGGAACCGGTTGTCGTCGCTAGTGCAGACGAGAATGAGGAAGCAGAGAAGCGGGATCAGGTTGCAGTATGGAATACACTGCTGGAGCTCTACTTGGACGAGGGCGTCGAAGGCGACCAACGCGCCCCATGCGAACACCACAAGGCCCTCCGATTGCTCAAGTCTAGCCATCTTCCGTACGATCTCACCCATGCACTGGTCCTTTGCTCAACCCACCAATACACGCCTGGACTGATTCTTCTGTGGGAAAAGATGGGCATGTACGAGGATGTGCTACGGTTCTGGATGGAAGAACACAACTCAGGCCGGACGTCCGAGATGGGAGGGACCCCCGAGTCTTCACCATCGGCGCAGGTGATTACAGCTCTCCACAAGTACGGTCCTGACAATCCATACCTGTACCCACTTGTGCTTCGCTTCCTCACGTCGACACATGCGCTGCTCACTGCGCACCAAGCCGATCTCGAGGCACTTTTGGAGCACATTGAAAGCGAAAAAATTATGTCGCCCTTGTCTGTAGTGCAAGTGCTGAGTCGGAACGAGGTAGCGAGTGTCGGGCTCGTCAAAGGTTGGCTGATGAGACGGATCAAGGAAGGTACGGAGGAGATCGAAACGGTATGTTATTGTCGTTTTTTTCTTCCCCTGGTGGTGATCGATCACGCACTAGGATCAACAACTCGTTTCTTCATACCGATCCGAGACCAAGGCCAAGCTGAAGCAAGTCGAGGACCTCGAGGATACGACACATCCAAGAGTATTCCATGTCACGCGATGTTCGCAATGCAACGGCCAACTCGACCTTCCGAGCATCCACTTCATGTGCCATCACAGCTATCATCAACGGTACGTCGTATCCGTCTGTCCTCGGTCTCCTTTTCTGATGAACCACGTTCGACGTAGATGTTTGTATGAGAACGAGACCACGTGTCCATTGTGTACGCGTCAGCATGGGATCATTCAAGAGATTCGGCGCAACAATGAAAGGTTGGCGGATCAGCACGAGGTTTTCCTTGCGGATGTCAAGGAGTCTGGGTTTAGGGCTGTTGCGGGTGGATTTGGGAGGGGATGGCTGGGTATGAGTAAGAATGCGACGGTGTCGGGATGAACACGGGCAGCGCAAGTATCATCGTAGCGGGACGGGCTGCCAGCTCGACACCGTAATCGGGAAAGTTTACATCCTCACACATATTGATTGCCGTGCACCTTGTATCGATACATATATTGCAGTTAAATAATACATATTGCAGTTCGTACATATACAACACAACATTCATATTCAGCAACACCATGCAAGAGAAGAAGGTATAGTACATTGGTAGCCATGAATTGGCACGACCGTCGACCGCGTTTCGCATGAGGGATCAACTAGCCATCGACGTTGGATACTTTTTCTGTTCTTTTTGCCTTCTAATGCGCTAACATGGTTCCATTAGACGGGGCGGGACGGGCGCTCGCCAAAAAAAGTGCACGTACCATACGGCGCTCCTCTTTTCTTCTCACTTTTTCCGTCATTTCATCCACGCGAGCGCCCACACATGGCATTGGGACGCATTCAAGATCGGCTACCGAATGAGTTGACGATGATATAGAGGTACGTGGAGAAGAAAGGACGGGCGAAACAACTGTCGGGCTACTCGACATGGAGTTGGGCGAAGATGGGATATGGGTTCGAGGATAGTGTGATGGCGGAGAGGGCGAGTGCTCCACATTTGATCCCCTAGACGGGCTTGGGAGCGTGTCCATGGCCCATTCATCTTCACCTAGATACAATAATTGGTCGACGTCGAGGTAATGAAATTAATTAATCAGTGAACATACCCTTTGTGGAAGAGGAGCACAAAGTACCGCATCTAAGATCGCCACTTGGGGGAGATGTCGACGGTGCACCTAAAAAAACTCCCGGGTGAACACCCAAAACGCTCCGAAAAATGGTTCGACTTACCCCAACCGTCTTCGATATAGGCGTCCATAGAATGGTGATGAGCAGAGATATCGTTTCCAAAATCACCCGGGGTTTCCGCAGGCCGCGTTGCGGCCGCTTGCTTCGTCTTGCTTGTGCCAAGTTGAAGACCTCTCGGTTGGGTAACATGGTTCGAGGTGCTGTCGATGAGTGATGTCAGGGAGGTACCAGTAATGGTACCTTCCAAACCACCTGGAGAAAACTACGAAGGAAATATCCATGAGTAAAGAGACGCGAAGACGTCCTAAATCCAACCTTTTCCCCGAGAAAAGTAGAACATGTGGTCCAGTCAGCAAGACTCGCTTCCGTAACGCCTTCTGAAGCTAACGGACTTGCATTCCCTTCGCCCTTAGCTGGTGTAGTTTCAGGCTACAGAATAGTGAGCGGAAACTCGGGGAGAAAATGGAATCAATCTTGCCATGGACGCTGCGTGTATCTCTAAACGCTTCGTGAATAGATCCATTGCCTTGAAAGCTTGGTCCCGCACAACCCTGGACCATAATCAATAAGTCGCCATTACAATGTCGTGCTGCGACCCTTACTTTTCGTTATCGAGCGTAGCCTTCACAATGCTAGGAAATATTTCTGTAGCGACATCTTCAATGCTGAAGCATTCAGCAGACCACATAAACGCTATCACCCCTGCTACCCGCGCGTGCACAAGAGGGTCCTTAAGTGCCTTGGAGAACGCGGGTACAAGAACCTTTCGCTTGGCACTGTGGTCCAGGATTGGACTTAATTGCCCGATAAGAATACATGCCTTCGTTCTCAGAGATGCATGTGGATCATCCTGAAGGCGTTCAAGATGCCAAAGAAGGTCACTGTTAAGAATATGGTGACTAATCTGTAGGCACAGATGAGAAAGATACAAGGATACAACTACAAAGCGTACCTTTGGCGAAAGGTGAACAATCGCACGCATCGTCGCTTCGCGGATCACAGGAGCTGTATCCGTAAGGCCAGATTGCTGCTCCGTACTTACTCGTCAGCGTGACGCAGTAAACATGAAAGGGTTTACGTACGAGATTCGGCCAGATTTCGTCTACCATTTCCCTGTCGAGTTTGTCTGCATAGCCAAGTAGATTATCAAGTAATGCCATCCGCATTCTTCGGTCAGGATTTGCAAACAGTTTGATAAGTGGTCCGAGAACCATGTCCATATACTCTTCCGGTGGTAAATCCTTTCCATATTGTAGAACCAACGGAAGGATAGTACTGGCGGAAATGCCACCGTACCCCAGCGCATCCACGAGAGAAGGAAGAATGCGGAATGAAAAAAACTCGGGGGGAAATTCGGAGGCGGATTCTTCGACTATCCTGTATTCTTGATCAACAAGTCATTCACAACCGGTGCAACATTTCCCTTACCGAAGAAGCATTGCTTTTTCTATCTCGCTACCCGAGGTGAAATTGTACAGGCTGCTGCACACTTTTACTAACCGGTTGCTGGAAAAGAATCTAGAGCCATCTCCAACCGATTCTGCCATATCAGCATCCAAAAACATTTTTGGCGTTATACGGTCCTTAGGGTCCGGCACGAGAAGCTTCTTAAGTTTTAACGGACAGAAATACAGAAATAGAAATAGAAACACAAAGTGGAGGTGGTGGGCACGGGGGTTCCCCAGTGCCAGGAAGAAGAGCGAGGTTGAAAACGGAATGCAAGAGCAAGCTGGAGGTATAGCTGTCTATTACGGAGATAGGACCAATTCACGCGTATTCAGCGTGCTAACACGGCCTTTGCATGGTGTGTCGAAAAAGTTCACATGAGTACATACTTACTGTAGGTAAGTCGGTTTATACGTCAGCATTTCCCACGACTGGGGGCGGACAGCTCGAACTAGCTCATTTCAGCTGAGCTGTGACAACTCAAAGCAGAACCGAACCAAGCTGAGCGCTTATACGGTGTCCACACAGCCTAAGAGGACAAACTGACTCTTTCTGTCCCTCTCCGAAGTGTCTGCCGCACCTTACCATGACCTCCGGAATACACATGTATATCGATCATAGCGAGAATGATTCCATTTACAGCTCGCAATTAGAAGTTAGTACCGTCACAGTTATTTTTTCGACCCACATCATGGACACGCTTTACCCTTGCTCTGAAGGCAGATGCATACAACACTATCAACAACGACACAAGGTCTTTTCCACTTCTGTGGAACATGTGTAAAAGCTCACATGAAATCCCTACCATTTCTCATACGTGTGTCGCTACCCTACTCCAGCCTTCGTCGTCCAACTACTGACTCCTCCTGTGTAGATCAAGCGACCTAATGCTCATTAACAAGCATGAGGAAGTAAAACTGCCTTCTTTTTGAGGAACTTGCACTCACAAGTTAGTGATAGGAGCACTCGGGTTGGTTTGCTGCAGCCGATATGGTAACTTGTCGATGGCCTACAACCGGTCCTGATGGCTTGAGATCCCATCTCATGCGCGCACACGGTATGCATGATGTGCAAGGGTCGGCTATACAGAAATTGGATTGCAGGTGGGTAGGAGAGGGGCTGTATGAAAAGTCTATTCGCAGGGATGGATTTAGTCGTCACATTCGTGAACATCTCGGCCAATCTGTTCCCTGCACCGAGTGTGGCAAGCTCTTCTCCCGGGTGGCCTCCATGCAGAAGCACTTGAAGAAGGTTCATGTAAAGGAGTGACCTTGGAAGATCCCTTGGTCAGCGATGAAGAACAGTCTCTCGGCAGCGCCGCTGGTGCCCAGTCCCTATATGCTCTCTTGTCATTGTTACTGCGTGTAGTGTTGGAAAGGCGATAATTTATGACTCCTTGGCGTCTCCCGGGAGAGCTAGCTATGTGGTCTTCAGATTTGTGTCAATTGCGTGCGCTGGTATGATCGCCGATCGTCTTTCCAGACAATTAAGTATTTGATACGGGGGCACGTTGTTGGCATATTATTTTCTAGGTGCTCTCTGCACTATCCTTCGTTATACGCGTATACTTGCTGTGCCAGTCCTATTCGGCCAGGTAGCTAAGTACAAGTTCGCATGGACTAATGATTGATCTGAATTCTGTACACACACAACACTGATTCAGGGTGGCTCTGGCAGATAAGTTGCCGCTACGCAATTAGACGTGTGCAGATAGATTGGTATATATACTGGTGCACATCGAGACAGGTGTCCGAAATACGTAGATCCATCTTACCCTGGTCTATACCCCTGAAGTCTTTGTGTATACTAGAGCTAGACAATTCACGGACTGCAGGTGCTAAGAACTGGGAGTGATCCGTCGCTCAACAGAGGTCGCATTAGGAAAAACGAAGCTTGACTTACCTTCTGAGGAAGATATTGATTGAGTCGGCGGAGCAGCTCGTACCACATCTTATCACCCTGGAGTCCCGTCGTGAACGAAGGGGTGTTGAGATGTCATGTCCCTTCGGTATAACCTGTCATCAACCAAGTTATCTTGAGTAGATCGAGATGTAAGCAAGTCGCAAAGTGGCTGTGGCTGCGGGAAAAGGGTCAAGAACCGATTGATAGTGAGGATTATCGCCTGCGCAGTAGGTCGCTCCCCCACAGGTGACCAGCAAAGCTGGATTAAATTCCAATGCGCGTCGTCCATTTTCCGAGATTCTGGCCTGTCAGGTTTGTGGCCTTTTAACAGCTGCGTAATAACTGCCATCTCCTCTCTAACTTCTGACCATGGTTGTTTCCCTGAAAACACCTGCAGTGAAATTAGAAGAAGCCCGTTTTGATGTAAAACAAACTTTAACTTGCTTCGAGGCAAACACATCCAAAGGAATATATATCGCTTTCGGTTGTCCTGGTATATGGCGTTTTTGGATCAACTTGCTCTGGTGCGGTCCAGCGTAGGGCTCCGATATTTTCACTGGACCTTTGAAGATAGTTCAATCCTTCTGGCGTTTTCCCTATCAATGAAGCATAGCCGAAGTCGCCCAAGCGTGCGTTGTAATCTCCATCAAGGAGAACGTTATTCTGACCCTGCATTTAACCAAGAAATGATAATGGTTGTCACTTGGACGCACAGAGTTCAGGTCACCATGAACAACAGGAAATCGGATAGAATGCACTATAGTGGGATGTTCGTTATTTCAATATTTAAGGGAACATGAGCAACCCACAGTAATTCAGCCCATTCGCGATATCTAGTAACTATTGCACATGGTCAGAAGCCAAGGATAGTTTTGTCCATAAATAAACGGACGCACAAACTTGAGTCGGTGTTCCACACCTAGCTTTTCGTCATGTCTCATTAAGAACTTATGAAGGGATTCGTTTGCCATCCACAGTGAAACTAAGGATGCGGAATCGCGGAATCCAAACCCGTATGCAATACCAAGAAATGGAACGATGTTAGCATGTTTAAGTCTCCTCCAAATCCCAAGTTCTCGACGGGACATCTAAAAGGGAATTCATATAATGTTTTCTTTTCAGTGACGACAATCACCTTGGTAATTCTGTCGCTTGGTTCTCCATCTACCACGAATATGAACCGAAAAGATTTTACCGCAACCTAGGGGACGGGTATGTTAGTACGTGGCATGAACTATGACTCCCACACGAACCTCTGTGGATCCATCAACCATGACAAGCCGACATTTATGGACATCGCCAAATGCCCCTCCGCCATAAGCCCAAGGGCTTATTTTTTCGAGATAAGGTGTGAGATCTGGTGGAGGACAGTCGTCACTAACAAAAGTTATTCAAACAGATCAAAAAGGGGCCAATTTATATCGGTGGAATTCATCATTACCCAAAGTAGGACGTTCCGTGATGTCCTGACTGCTCAGCATACTCCGTTTCCAGCGTACGGCGTGTGTTGAACGATACTACGTGTATCAGAGCATGAGCGATCTTAGATTGCTTCGAAAGAGCATAAGAAAACGCGAAAGATCATTGATCATCTCCCAGGCACTTACGTCCGAGGATGGATCAAGATGGGATGGTTGTACACCAATACGGGTTGTCACTGATGGATGCTAAGATCCATCATCTAAGAGGAAGGCGTGTAGAATTTAGAGTGATAGTAACATACCCAAGCTTCAGACGAAAATGTAGGTGACTGGAAGAATAGGAGATAAAATCAGTACTGTAAATGATAACCTCCCGAGTGAGATGATAGCTCACCCGATCTTTGACGAAATTCCAACTTTTGGATAAATGCCAAATACATATGATTTCATCCCCTCCTGCGGATGCAACGAATTTTCCGCAAGGAGAGAAACATACTGCGAATAGGTCATCCGAATGTTGCTGATGCTGTCCGATAAGACTGCCTGTAGTCGTGTCCCATAGACGGAGAGTTTCGTCATATGACACGCTTGCGAGGATCAATCCATCCGGAGAAAGGGAGATCGATGTTACCTCGTCAGTATGGCCCATCCAAGGGAGGCCGGTTTGCTTTCCCGTGGCAGTATTCCATAGGCGGATCGTTTTGTCTGCCGAGGCGGAGAAGACCGACTTTTCATCGGGTGACCACACCACACACCACACCGAATGCTCGTGGCCGGTCAACGGTCCACAGTGGAGTTTACCGCTCCGTATATCGTAGATGTGGATATCGATATCGGTTGCACAAGCCAACTTGTCGCCAGCGGGAGAAAAGGACATGGAGTACACGGCGTCGCCAACCTCGATGGGATGGTAGACTTGTTCTCCTTCCAGGCTGTGAAAAGATATAGTCCAGTTACCGACAGCCACAAACTGGTCGTCTGGCGAAATAGCAACCTCGGGATGCATCCCCGGGCCAGGGCAAATCCACTGGTAGATTGGCTCGCGTGACTTGAGGCTCCAAACATTGATAGTATTCCCATTCCATTCACTGCTGATGAGCTTTGTGCCGTCCTTGGTTACAGCAAAACCACAGAGCCCCTTCTTGTGCTCCATCGATATCCCTTCCTGCTCCCCGTTATCCAAAACCCAAATCTTCACAGTTCCGTCCTCTGAGCCGGCAACGACTTGCCCATTGGGGAGATATGCAAGCTTCAGGATGCAATTATCATCGTTGCTATCAGCTCGAGCCTCGTGCGGCATGACGCTCGACATAACAATACCAGGATGAGTGTGTTGGAGTAGCTAACTCGGAGTTGGTGTGAAAATGACAGTGATTTGTGAAGGCCCGGCAGAAGAAAAGGAAATGAGGAAAAACTAAGCGCTCGCTGTTAGTATTACATAGTATATATAAAAATACGGTACTGTGTTGTTCACAGCTTCTTGATGAGCGCTGAACCGGCTTCGACGGCCCGTGACTCGCGAAGGCGAGATGATAGTAATAACATATCATTGTGCCAGGAATCCAAAAAGACCGGAAAAAAAAAGTAATTTTCTCATAATATGCCCTCCTGGTGCACGATTAGCGGATTCTGATTATCAAAATTTTTATTGGTGTATGCGCCTTTTGTATGCGATCTTGACTTCCTGCGGGGCTTACAATTATACATTGTCTCAGACATGAGATCTTGCCACGACAGCAGCAGAAGGAGATTGAAATTTGCGTATTCAATACAGCGCAGTCACCATTTGGTCGATCATCCCTTCGAGATGGTCGCGCATTACGGCGACAATCATTTGCAACCAAACGCTGTCACCGCCGTGCAGACGAGAATGAGGAAGCAGAGAAGCGGGATCAGGTTGCAGTATGGAATACACTGCTGGAACTCTACTTGGACGAGGGCGTCGAAGGCGACCAACGCGCCCCATGCGAACACCACAAGGCCCTCCGATTGCTCAAGTCTAGCCATCTTCCGTACGATCTCACCCATGCACTG
>JBBPJU010001580.1:0-11170 GCA_038088875.1 Austroboletus festivus | reverse complement strand
CCAAGGTGACCCAGAAATTTGCGCCCCACGTCTGGTTGTCGGGATCAAAGGACGGTATCAATGTTCCTGGTGCTTGACGAGGACTCCGGAGTGGCTCTCCATTCACGTTTACCTGGGGTACGACGATCGACTGGGTGGAAGCGCCGTTTGGGGATACATCGGCTGGAGTTGTTTCGGGTGGCGTCTGGGATGTCGCGGCGGGACTGGGCAAGGGTGCGGGCCGATCTGTGTGCGTATCGAGTTCGGCGGTGGCCATGAGGTGTCGTTGGCGCGTCTTGGAAGGCGGAAATCGCGAAATGGAGGGTTGACGAAGACGAGTGTAAGGAACGGGATTGAAGAAGAAAGAAAGAAAGAAGAAAAAAAGTAAAATACAAGGTAAAGCGCGACGGAGATTTTGAGCCGGTTGCGATTGACGCAACGCCAAACTTGTGACGCTTGAAAATGTGTGGCAAGTCGCGCTGTTGCGAGCGTTGAATGAAGTGATGATGATACAGACGACTAAAGTTGGCTCGTTCAACTTTGCCTTGTCGTAATCCCATTTGGTAAATTTCGTACTACTAGTCTCCATGTTCGCTTCTCACTTATGACACCCCCATTCCTACAAAAGTACTCGGCGAGGAACATCCCCAGGTTCACCGTATTCGAGCAACTTCATCGTGGCAACCTCGTCCATGACCATCGAACCCGAAGTTTCTTTCATCGACACATACCGATTGGTACGCCAAAATGAAAATTTAGACGCATGGTTGCCAGTTCATTTGCCGATGCCATCAGCTCAATTACAACTTGACAGACAGGCAGTCGGTTCCTAATCATTCTTGACATCACTTCTTTCCTCCACAAACTTGTTCAGCACCTCTATGTCCGCCAGATCCCCGTCCAACGACGTCTCTACCCGCTCGAACACTCTCGCGAGCCCTCTGTAGGTGTCACCTTCCTTCCCACCCACGAACTCCCCAATTTCCTCCATCTCTCCCACCCATCTGTACGCTTTCTGCTTCATCAATGGCACAAACTTTACCAAGCGATCCATGATTCCAGGCTGCGACAGAGTGAGCTCCTTCATCAGTGCTTCAGCAGTTGCCGGCGAAGACGTATGAGCCGCTAAAGCGAGCGTCAGAGCACATTCTCTACATTCTCCATCTTTCTCTCACCCAAGATCATCGTCATACATACGCCGATCGTCCCCTTTAAAATGCCCTTTGTGTGCCATTCAAACTCTACCAAATGAGGTCCAGAACGAAAGACGACTCACTGCATATGACATTTTGAGCGCACTTGCATCGCCCACGTCTGCCCCCTCTCCCGTCAACGGCGAAATCTTGAGTCCATAACTGGACAGTCCAACGAACGCATCGAGTATATCCCTATCCTCCGCTGCAGCCGAAGCATAAAACGTCGGATCATGCCCCTCCCTCGGTGGACCTCCGATAATCACGGCATCGATGAATCTGATTCTAGCGTTTGTCAAGATTCCTGCAATCCGTTTCGCCGTGTCTGGGTTGACAGCGTTACAGTCCACAAACACAAACGGTCCGAGGTGGACGTCTCTGCTTCGATGCACGGCATCCCGGACTTTCTCGGCAAACGAAATGGCATCTCGGGGTGGCAGAATACTCAACATCCAGTCGACTTTGGAAACGATGTCGTCCAAAGGTGCTTCAATCATGCCTGCTTTTGTGGCGCGTTGACGCGTCGCCTCGGAGCGTCCGTCCAAGTCAGTGTACACGGTACAACCCGCCCTGGTGAGTTTGTTCGCTACCGGGGCACCCATCGCTCCTGCTGCAATAACCGCCAGGCAAGGAGCCATGATGATGGAGGCGGGAGGTAAAGCTAAATCAGGTAGCTGTTGGGCGAAACAGGTTAAATATGCTGTGTATAAATAGATATTGATCATCATCGATGATGTCATTGGCGGGATGACCAGTACTACATAGTTCTTTCGGAAAGACTTTTTTTATTTATGTTCGAATTCCAAAAACACACATAGATATTGGATTCGTTTTCACGCTTTCAGCCTCCCAACCCGTTGTCTCATGCTTTCATCGGTGCTGGGAGATAATACTTACATGTGTCATAGTGAGGCTCGTGATGCGCAGATGGAAGCAAACCCTTCAAAGCCAACAGAATTTGGGTACAAAAGAATGAAGTTTTATATAGAGTATCACTAGGTAGGTAAACCGCCTGAAGATCGAGATAAGTATGAGCAAGATGCATCATTAATGACACGGACTCAGTAAATCACGACGAACAATGTCGAACATATCGATATGGGTCAAGAGAGCCGGCCAGTTATAAGTGCCAGCAAGGATGGCAAGTAGAGGATGCTGTGCATGATTGTGCGAGTTCTGCTATCAATAGTCATTCTTCGACCTCTTTGGTTTCAGAAAGACATTTGAGGTCCGAATCTTTCGACGCAACCTTCTCAACGTTGCAAGGCATAGAGTGCTTCGCACTGTTACTGATAAAGTATGAACCTGAGGCTATCCGAATCATATGTTCATCCAAATATCTGAAGACGAGATGTGTGTATAGGACGGCGTGGTGTGGAGAAGGTGCTTGCCAATGCGATACACCCAAATTGGGGAAGTTTTCGATCTCGTAGGCTGTCGAGCAGTTTATGTCGTACTGCCTGTCATTCACGTGCGTCTTTCCGGCAATCCCATGCATGTGTGCTTATGGATTCTTTGATCTAAAAGCCGATCTTGATTGGCAAGGCTCTCAACGATCTTGCTTGGACGACACAGTATGTACAGCGTTGCATCTGTCTCCAAACAGATGACCATTAGCGAGAAGGGAGGATGTTAGAAAGACGTCAGATGGTCATTCCATCGTTTCCACGCACCGCAAGGTCGTAGTTGTCTGAGGCGGCGATTGCCCCGACGTCACTCGTCTGTTCAACAATGGACCCAATTTTGTCGAGAAGCCGTTACAGGCAGCGGCAGATCCACCGTTTCTTTCCACCATGACGCGGTTCGAATGGGGATTGTTGACGCACCATGGAACGAGTGTGCTCCTGGTGGATACATCGAGGGTATAAATGCTGGAATCCAATGACAAGGCAAATAGTTGCTTTCTAGAATGGTTCCAGGCAAGAGACTAGTTGCACACCACTACGATTTCGATAGGCATGTCAACGAGGAGGTCACCTTGCTGACTGTCATAAATACGAGCTGCATCGCATCACGTTGCGGTCGCAATTAAGCGCCCATGCAGAGAGAATTTGACGCCGACGACCGAGCTGTCGTGATTCAAGAATCAAAGGTTCGAGTAGTTGTTGGCCAGCGCGAAGCAACCAGACTCGAGCACTGCAAGATCGTGATCATCGTGTCCTTTGAACCTGGCTTACCTTCGTGTGTCGCTCTGTACACCCTACAGGCACCAAGAACATATCTGCTCCACTCACGACCCACATCACGACCATAACCCTAGCCCTACAATGTCTTACCAACGATTGCAAATGGATTGTGGATATGGGTAATGTCATATCATCTAAAATAATAGAATGTAAGGCATTACAGCGCTAGGTTTACGGTCCTGATGCACTTGATATCACTTGATACTGCGATGTCATTAACCTTACTCTCCATGTACAACGGGGCCGCCGCTTGCTTGTCATCTTCAATGTTCCAATGTCGAAGATCGCCTTCGCTGTCACCGTTCAACAAGTGTTTCGCAGCGCCCGTTGAATCCATTCCTGTCGTACTAGTCTTCCGTAAGCAAAACAAAACCTAAGGTTGGGGCATACTGGTGTACAACTCCAATAGACGTATGTGTGGCACTAGATCAGGAACCCGCGGGAATGTTTTATGCCTAGACTTTGCTCGACCCCAAGTCATAATTACATACCTAAGTAAGTAGTAACTATTAGCGCAGATCGGACGAGGCATTACGAAGCTCCGTCCCAATAATCACAGGCTCCGTCCAAAATAATCAGATACCCCATCGTGCCGAGCTCTCAGCCGGGCACATAGATAGCTGTATAGACAACATTGACAGCTATATAGCTACTGAACAGGTAATAATATTTGGTAGATCAGCAGAGCATGAAACAGAGAGCCGCAGCTGGGCGACTGGTTTCAATCCTATTGTAGCTGTACAGCCTTACTTAAGTAAGCTTGACCGACGGCATATTGCTGATGTCATGGTCATCGGCGTCTCTCAGAATTCTCACTTTTCCTTACCTCGAAGTTCTTGCTTGAACATGGATATCAGGGGCGTTACATTCTTTCCGAACGGCTGGCACTGGTCCCATCAGCAAGGCAGACTCAAACTGTATGGAATACCTTTTTGGGCGTAGTCTAGACTCTATTGGATCATCCGATGTCTGATGAGATCAGAATCCTGTGTTATTGACAGGCTGAAATTATCTTATAGACGCACTGCACCCCTGCCGGTTGGACGACGTATGCCTTCCAACGGGCCCCCGGAAACCAAAATAAATTGCGGGGCAGTACTTATAGTACCTGGGGTGCAAAACAGGTCGAAGCAAAAGCACACTCGGAACACTTGGAACACGTACCTTTGATTTATTGCACTATCACTATGCCCTCTACTGCTCCCGTGCTCGTGGTCAGTCACTACCTCTCTGTTATCGATGTCATCTATAATGCCAGGTTGCTAACGTGAACCTTGTTTGGTGCGCTAGGTTGGTGGTGGTCCATCTGGACTCGTCGCAGCACTCACACTGCTGCGAAATGAAGTCCCCGTTCGCATCATCGATAAGGAGCTTCACTATCGTATCGGCCAGCGCGCCAACGGAATCTGGGTAAGCCACATCAGAAAATGGATCACAATCATGCCATTCACACATATGATTTGACTTTTTTTAGCCCCGTTCCTTTGAGGTATTTCACTTTCTTGGCGTACACGAGATAGATCAGAGGTCTCGGGCAGTCTATCCCGTCCGGGAATACAAGCCTGGCACGCTCGAGCCTACGAAGACATTCATGCCGTTCGCTCATAGCGATCCAACTCCATCGATTCCTTATGCAAGTGTATTAGTACTCATTCTGTCATGCTTACGACTGATTCCATGTCCTTCCATAGAGTAACCCAAAGTTCCTTGGTCAACCGACGTTAGAAGGGATTTTGCGTTCTCACCTTGAGAAATACGGCTGTCACGTCGAACTGGGAACAGAACTCCAATCATTCAAGGATGATGGAGAGCGTGTTCTCGCAAAGTTGGTGAAGAGGAAAGACGGTGAAGAAATCTTCGAAACATTCGAGGCATCGTATCTTATTGGAGCAGATGGTGCAAAAGGTTTGTAACCTCTCTTCATAACGCGCAACCATTCAATTTTTTTTGGTAGGAGTTACTCGGAAACAGCTAGGATTGTCGTTCCTTGGAGAAACCAAAGATAATTTGGGGAATGTGCTTGGAGATATCCGCGTGGAGATTGAAGGTATCGAGAGAAATGTGCGCATGGCTTTCTTTTTGTAGGATATATGCATGGATCAGAGTCGCTCAAATTGTATCTAGTGCTGGCATTTTTTCGGTGACTGGACATCAGGATTGTAGGTGTCAATTTCTGATGCATCTCCGTGACATATCTCATCTTCAGACAGCTTTACTCTTCGCCCGATAGATGAAATTGGCTCAAATGGTTACCAGTTCATGTTAACCATGCGGCAATACACACCAAAAGAGCTGATTGCCGATGAGAAGCTGATGTTTAAATGCATGTCCAAAACTATTGGACAGGAAATTAATGTGGAGGAGGTGATTTTTTTATCGGAATATCGGTGAGCCAACTGTCAGAACGGCTTCATAGAACCTAATCGACATGAGGTAGCCCAAATATCAGGATGGTCGACAAGTTCGGCGTTGGTCGCGCCTTTGTTGCTGGCGGTGAGACCGTTTTCTGAACTTGCTTCTTCGATTCCTAATGTATGCCTTTTGCAGACGCGGCCCAGTACGTAGATTAACTACATTTTCTATACAAGCATCATATAATGTTGCTCCTTAGTGTTCACAGTCCTGCTGGCGGTCAAGGTCTAAACACATCTGTCCAAGATGCCGTAAGTGCTTCCAAGTGCACACTTCCCTTGACTGATAATTCCACAGCTCAACCTTACCTGGAAGCTCTCCCTCGTCTATAAAGGCCACTCTCCGGTCACCCTCCTTGACTCTTATAATACAGAACGTCTCCCCGTCGTCGCTGAAATGCTCGACATCACTACTGGGATTTTAAACAAGGTGATTAAAAATTCGTCTCTCGAGGGTACAATGACTCGTGAGAAGCGGATGAACATGCTTGGCGTCAACTATCGGTCGAGCCCTATCGTACTAGACGAGTTTTCGCAAGCCGAACCTGTGAGCTCGTATGGAGTCTTGGATGAGAGCGTATTGGTTGCAGGGGACAGGGGACCGGACGCCCCTGGGTTGGTGGCTAACGGTGGATCTGAGACGAAGCTTTTTGATATATTCAGCCCAACGCACCACACAGTTCTTGTTTTCACTCCCGATGCGGTGTTCCCGACAGACGTTTTCGAAGCGTTGAAGAGGTATCCGGTTGGCATAATTCGGCCGTTCATCGTCCTCCCACAAGACTCAGAGGCAACGACAACCGTACCGCAGGTAGACGTGGTCGTTGATCGCGACGGGCATGCCTATCGAGCGTACTTGGCAGTGAGCGGAGAGAAAAAAGTGGTGGTGGTGAGACCCGACGGTGTAGTTGGCGCAATCGTGCACGATGCCGAAGGTGTGAAGAAATACTTTTCCAAGGTTCTCGTCTAGGCTTAGTTGATCCTGTGTTATTACTTTACGATGGGGCTTGGGAGAAAAAAAATTCAAGCGGGTTATTTACGATGAATGCGTTGTGGCTCAAGTGCTTAGCGCATTGCACATTAATACCATAAATGCCAGAATTATATGCCAGAGTTGTTTGCAAGATGCAGCGGGCATATCGTCCGCAACTTCGTTGAGGGGGAGAGAGGGTGGACGACGAACTTAGTCAACCAGCAAAGCATGCAATGGAATAGATGTGAGGTCGAGGCGAACATGACTATCGTCATCGACCACTGACAGCCATGTCCGAGCCGGGTTTCGGGAAACTTGATTCCTCACTGAGAGGTAGAATCTCACTCAAAACTTGTGGCTATCCCTATACTTCAGTGGTTTCCGATGGAACGATTTCCGAAGCATTAGTCACAATCCGGTCATTCTTGCATCCCACCATCTGTGCGATACGTAATGAAACCTTTAGAACAACTGCACACTTGCCATGTCGGTGGCGTACCTTATCACAATACGCAGAAACAACGTACTAGGAAAAGAGAACGTGACCACATGCTTGGGAATAGAGATGTATTTGAAGTGGAGGCTTCGGAGGCTGGTATGCCGTTACCGTGGGTGACGCAAATTTCCATGTTCTTGGTCGGTAATGAAGAGATCGTTCTTAGATTCTCCCGGTGGTCAGGTACTTGTCATGAAAGGCTCCTGCAAAGCCAACCTAATTCCGGAAAATGTTCACGCCTGAATGTGTCCCTGTAACTTGAGGACTTGTTGAGGTAAGATACATGTCTGATCAGCATGGCTGGTAACGGTGAATTGCGTCTGTATAATCCACTTTTGCTCGGTCAGCTCTCTGTTGAGAAACAGGTTCGATAGAGACTTCAATCCATTCTCAACGCCAGCACTCGCACAAGGATGGTAAGAACCTATGCCAAAATCAGTCTCCGACTGTGTGTAGAAGATATTTAGCTCATCCTCACAAGTAATTTTTAGCTGGTGTCACAGGCATCGGAGGGAGATAGATCCGAGGCACCAGGTTTGGCACTGCGATAAGCTGTGCAGCCAGGGCTTGCTGCGCAGCCACAAACGGTATGAATAACTATTGGCAGCCGTCAGCTGCATATTGCTCTTTCTCCAATTGGATAGATAGGTTGATGCCGCAGAGAGCCGTCTGGCTTGTGTAAGAGCAGACCCTCCAGTCGAAAACGGGTGATGACGAAACTGCAGCATAATGAAAAAGCAGTGAGCGACGCCTCCTCCGTATTCTAAGCGCAGTGCCAAGACACACGAAAAGGCTGCGCTTTGTTTAATAGTGAAAATTTTCAACAAGACAGGGCCTGACTGTCGCAAGCATTCCAGACAACGCTGGTATTTGCGCTAAATACCTTTCTCAAAATGCAAGTGGGTCGGATATCGTCATTTCTGTGGCCATGGAGCAACCGCAGAGGGAGTGCTGAGCACCCAGTGAGAGCGAATGCGGAGGCAGCATGTTCTGCGTCACTTTCACCTATTGCACCTGCTCTCATTCCAAACTTGCGGCCTGCCTCAGCACTAGCAACGCCGATCGAACCGACAGCTTACTAGGTAAACCCCGAGTCTGTCGGAGGGCAAAACCGCCAGAACTGTTAGGTTGTATGAGGAAGAGGCGGTAAAATTTAGGACTAACAAACAGGCGGAAGAGGCCATGGGAGACTATTGCACGTATAAGCGCCGTCTTCTACAAAATGGAAGTGCAGAGTCTGCGTGATAGGATCTAGCAAATGTCTTCAGTGGCGGGGCCACAAAGCTTGAGGATCGCCTGCCATCTGACTAGTCCATCAATGTGAAACTAGGATATTCATTCTGTGTGGTCATCCCCACCAATATTCATGAAAATGGTGAGCAAAAGTCGAGCACGACGCGGTCCCATTGCTTCAAGCCGTTGCAAGGTGTGGGGTTGACTATGACCAATCTAGGCAATTCGGTACCTCAGTTTCCGTCGGAGCTGTGGACCGCGGCGAGTACCCTGTCTTAGGTCTAACCGTTCAACATCCTGGCAGCCACGCGCCCGCCAGGACTTCCCTTGAACGTGGTTCGAAATCAAGTCATTTCAGGGCTTCAGCGCGTATCAAGTCACACCGGTTGTTCCTTCTTACCCATAGTTAGTACTTGTCACTCATATTTCTTTCATGAACCGTTCTGCAGGTCGCACACCGCGTTTTTCTTGACTCTCACGCAAGATACCGGGAGAAGTCCAGAATCATGATGCGCCAACTGAATACCCTGCGTTCGCAAAAGCACATGTGCCAAAAGTACGTCAATGTCACTCCAATCAACTCTTTTGTACGACATTGCATGGGTGAGTCTCCACAACGCGTGCTGTAGTTTAACCTGTTTCACTTGGTCTCACACCACATCGATCCCGTGTCAAAAGCTTCTAAGGCGGCCTCGCCGTTGGCGTTCGTGTTTGATATCGTCCGTGACATGTTCCTGTTTCCTGAGGGCCCCAACATGTCGTTAGCTGACCTTCCCTGGTGGCTCAGGATGGTGTGCTCATTCGCGGTGACAACGCCCTACCAGCTGCAAAGCGCGCACTAACGATCCTGGACGGAAACAATCAATTTGGTTTGTATGTCGTCTTTTCCACTCCACCATCTTTCGCGCGTCCTGATCGATTTGCACAGAAAAATACCTTACCTCTTAGTAAATGATACCTCATGTTTTCCACTTCCCATCAAACTCAATTATCCCTCAGCTAACGAATGGCGGTGGCGTGAGCGAGTCAACGCGCTGCCACAAACTCGGGAAAGTACTGGGAATTAAAGTGAGATCCGCGGTGTAAGATAACCTGTGGCATTCACTGAAAAATGCCACATAGCTCGATCCGAAACGATATATTCAGGCGCATACCGTACTAAAGTCTGTGGTGCACAAGTATGCAGATTCACCGGTGTTAGTGCTTGGCGGCAGGGGTGACACCTTACGAAAGGTTGCCGAAGGGTAAGTGCTCGATATTTTTTTCCTCTGCCCTATTGACATGGAACCTCGACCTCGAGAACAGCTATGGTTTCAAACATGTGTATACCACCCTGGACATACTTGCTTGGAATAAATCGTGAGTCACTTGCCATTATTAGGTTCTCCGGAGTTTCCCAAACGAATGACAGGGTGTGGCCCCTTCACAATCTTACAGCTGAAGAACAGGGGTCAGTAAAGGTCAGCCCGTTTCTAACATTCCAATCAGTTGCTCAATCAGGTGAAATCTTGCTCATTTAGATCACAGATTTCTCCAAAACCTACATCACCGCTATTTTTGTGTTTCATGATCCTCGAAACTGGGCCCTTGATATCCAAACGATGTGTGATTTGATTCAATCAGGCGGCGTTGTGGGCGGGCCCTACTTGCCTAAACATGCGCGCAGGGCGGTCGACCTCATTTTTTGTAATCCAGATCTCATATGGAAATCCGACTTTGACAATCCACGACTTGGTCAAGGATCATTTAAAATGGCGTTCCAATCGGTATTCAAGGTGACCAAGTTGAATTATTCGGCATCTCCCAGAGACAATGACCACATGTGTTCCGCAGTCGCTCACCGGAGCACCATATCCGTATACCCAATTTGGAAAACCTACGCAAGCGACGTACCAATTCGCGGAGCAAGTGTTGCAGGGACAACTGCTTGAAAAACGCTCTATTGACTCGGTGTAGGTAACAAATAAGAACAATGTGTTCCTGCAACCACTGACAATTGCATATTTTTCCCGACAGGTACATGGTAGGGGGTGAGTCGCATAGGCGCCAAGAGTGGCCACAAATTCACGTTGCACTCCGCAGACAACCCGGAATCGGACATTGCAGGGGCGAATGCCGCACGTTGGAAGTCCATATTGGTGAGAACGGGTGTCTACAACCCTCACCAGGGACCGCCAAGCCACCGCCCAACACACGAGGTCGAGGACGTGGAGCAAGCTGTGCAGTGGGCACTGGAGCAGGAGTTCAGCCGTAAGCATGAGGCGGTGAGGGACGCATAAAACCTTGTGACAAGTTAGGATGGGTTAGGCAAGGATGGGTTTGAATATTGCGTAGCGGCAATACTTGGTGAACATAGACGTAACCGCGATACAGTCCATGGTTGCCAGCACCCTACTAGTGAGCCGTATGGCGGGCTTGATTCGCAGGGGACAGCCATTTGATCTGGAGCTGTCCGGCATGTCGATCAGCATGCTCTAGTGGCGACCTGAGCGGGCAGGTTTGTCTTGTTTGTTTGTTTTGTTTTTTTTTAACACGCGGCCATAGAAAGCAGATCTCAGATTGGTCAGCTCTCACTAGAACATGTTTTCGGCGACTCGCCATGCATTGATCACGCCTGTGCACGTTCAATGGGCTCGATGGTGACATGGCACAGAAACTCGCAGACTGTCGGGTAAATTTTTGGCCTCAACCTTAAAATT
>JBBPJU010001579.1:0-11175 GCA_038088875.1 Austroboletus festivus | reverse complement strand
CATGAGTCATTCTCTTGTCTTCTGACTCATTGATTATTCTTTGATGTTCTATCACATTCTATATGATTCATCTATGGACAGCCTCATTTCTATTCAAGGCAGTATTCCCACACTGCCTCTCATTCCTCTCCTCTATATAAGCCTGTCAACTTGCTGCCATGTACTCTAGTCTAGTTCTCCCTTATACAACCACATCTCTTGTGTTTGTCCCCTGTCAGACTCTGAAGTGTTCTCTTCCACTTCATCTCCCTGACCTCAGTCTTCATCCTACTTTGAGTGGACACTTCATCCTTGAACTCTTCAAGTATTCACTAGACAATACTCCATATCGCACCCTTGACCCCAAGGGCTATACTTGGACCTACCCGGTACAAGTGTAACAAAAGAACTAGACTCTCATATTGCGACTAGCTTTGAACTAGATTGCCCACCATTTTTTTCCCCAGACATCTCAGTTGGTGTCTTCGCCAAGACCCAGAAGAACCTGAACCTGAAACCTCCGAATCTTCAGAATTCTCTGACAGAGAGCCCTCCAACCCAGACGTTCCTATTAACAACAAACCAACAGATCTTCCTGATCTCACCGGACAATTATCATCTACCCTTGTCATCCCCAGAGCCCCCATGCCTCTGAGTCCAACCCCTCAACCTCAAACAGGTCAAGTCTTCTTCCCACCTCTAGTATGCCCCGTTCCCTCTCCACCAAACACTATGTCCTCCCAGAAACCCATGGAGTTGCACCTTAGAACTCCAGAAGACTTTGACAGTGCTCCGACCAAAGCCTTGCCATGGCTAAGGACAGTTCAACTTTACCTCACCGTCAACATTGACCTCTATAATACAGATACCAAAAAGATCACCTATGCACTATCATATATGAAGAAAGGAACTGCCCTCACCTGGGCTGCTACATTCAGAGAAACCAAACTGACCAGAGGAAACTTCACTCTTGGATCCTGGACAGACTTCGAAACCACCTTTAAAGACACCTTCGACAACAAGGATGTGAAGGGAGAAGCACTAGCCTGGCTAGCCAAAACTAGGATCTACGAAAACTGCTCTGGAGGGTATAATCCAACTCTTCAGAATTATATTGCTAATTTCAAGAATAAAGTCGCTATTGCTGGAGTAAGCAATGACAACATCTTGATTAACTATTTCACATCAGGAATCCCTGTCTCGTTGATAAGACGAGTTCATACCATGGAAACCATACCAACTACCATCACCAGTTGATATACCAAAGCGGCTCACTTCGCCACTGTTGAAGAACGAGCCCTCGAGATCACCTCAAGGCATAAGAAAGGTAACACTACCTTTACCCCGACCTTCATCCCTCGAACAACCAAGGACCCCAATGCTATGGATGTTGATATCATTGCTCTGCCGAAGAAGCTGACTGATGAAGAATGAGAAAGATGTAGAAAGGAAAGATGATGCTTCAAGTGTCGACAAAAAGGGCATACAGTACATATGACAAAGGATTGTAGGGTTAAATTTGAAAAGAAACCATCCACAGTACTGCCCAAGAATATCAAGGTCATTGAGTCCAGAGTGGAGGAGATGGAAGAACAAGTGGTAGGAAAGGTGGCAATGGATTTTTAGAAAGGAGGACAAAAGCAATGCACATACCTCCTTTATCTCGACCATGTACCAGTATTAAAGCCATGAGAATCCCTGTCCAACTTCTTCTCACATCAGACATGGTCAAAGTTGTCACCACCTCTGCCCTTGTAGACTCAGGAGCCCAGATCTCCTGTATAGACTGGAACTTTGTCAGAAAACATCACCTTCTGCAATGCCACCTTTCTTCGCCCATCACCATATGCAATGCAGACGCTTCCCTGAACAAAGGAGGCATGATCAACTTCACCACCACTCTCTTTATAAATGTCAACAGACTCCTTCGACAAATGACCTTCCATATTATAAACTGTGGAAAAGAAAATGTCATACTTGGACTTCCATGGTTGACGGAAACTACAAATCCTATGATCAACTGGAAAGATTGAACTCTTCAAATAACTTCGGAATCTGACCAATTAGCCGAATTTATAGCCCTTTATGAACAAAACAAACAAGAAAAGGAAGGGCTTTATGCCAAATGAAGATATCAAGAGCCACCTCCAAGACAAGTCTCCATGGATGCCTTGGCCGATGAACATCTTTTTGCCTATCTAGATTGAACTGAAGACGATATTCTATGTGCACAAATCACTCTAAGCCAAGATATGTATGTCACATTTGAAACCACTCTGATCTTTATCTAGGACCATTCTAGCAAATTGATGTTTTATTCCCAATCCCTCTTTAACTTGTGCAGCCTTAACCACCTCTACCCAATTAGCCATTGAAAATAAAAAGAAAGTGTGACGCGATCTACGGGTATAGCTCGCGGAACAGAGGATCACCTAAGTGTTCAGCTGTCACTCGGCAGTAGACAGGAGACTGATAGAAGTCCGGGATGGTTATGGGAAGTCTTGACTGCGGCCCTCACTCAGGGATAGCAGGTTAACCAAATACCACGTAGATTAAATGTAGATCTAGTTAGGGAACTACTGTACAGGGCAGTCATATTTATAGGGACAAGGGGAACAGCCATGATCATAAGAAGTGATCATGGGTAAGTGGGGGACTGTCCTCTAGGGCTAAGGGTTATGTCGAGATAAGCATGGATGGAGGGATGGAAGATCGCACAGGTGTATGGTGCGATTGGAAATGAAAGTAGTCCAACAGGAAAAGGATAGATAAAAGAAATAAAGATCGTATGAAGATGTCAGATCATGGATGCGTCACATCCATGCTGGGTCCGTCAGCCACTCTGGTGCTGGGGTGGTTTCTGCCAGGTGTAAGGGCAGAGCTTGGACGTTCCACCATCCAGGGATGAAATCCCCTAGTGGTTCCTCCCCCCAGATAGCTCCTTCAGCCTCTCCTCCCCAAAGTATCTGTCGTCCATCGTTGCTCCCTCCGTATGGTGCTGTGGCTATGTTTCTGTTCAGCCATGGCCTATCTCCTTCGTGAGGAAAAGGAGTTGCCCTCCTTGGGTAGTCCACATGGTGCGTGATAGAAAGAGGTAGCATTACCCAAAGTCTATTCTGACTACAAAGATATTTTTGCTGATGAAGACACTCCTCTCCCTTCCAGTCATGACTGCAACCACAAGATCAACCTTGCCAAAAGTTTTGTTCCGAAAATTGGAAAACTATATCTGCTTACCATTGATGAACATAAAGCACAGGATGAATTTTTAGATGAAAATTTGAAGTCTGGAAAGATCCACCCCTTGTCATCACCACAAGCAGCTCCATTCTTCTTTGTCAAAAAGAAGGATGGAAAACTACGACCTGTTCAGGATTATAGGTATCTCAATGATCATACTATTCGAAATGCCTATCCTTTACCTTTGATCTCCGATTTGCTGGACAAATTGAAGGATGCCAAAATCTTCACCAAGTTTGATATTTGTTGGGGATATAACAATATCCGCATCAAGGAAGGTCATCAATGGAAAGCTGCCTTCATTACCCACAGAGGACTTTTCAAACCAGTCATTATGCCCTTTGAACCAAAAAATGCCCCAGCAACTTTTCAACATTTCATGAATAAAGAATTCCAGGATCTCATCACTGCTGGAAAGATCATGATCTATATGGATGACATCCTTATCTTTTCGAAGAATCAACAAGACCACAATACAACTACTCGTCAAGTCCTTCAGTGCATGAGAGAACTAAATCTCTGTCTATGACTTCAAAAATGCCTCTTCAATGTTTCTGAAGTTGACTATCTCAGAATGATTGTCAAACCAGGTTCCCTCACAATGGATCCCATCAAACTTGATGGGATCACCTCATGGCCAATACCTGCTAAAGTGAAAGATGTTCGCTCATTCCTGGGTTTTGCAAATTTCTATTGACACTTTATACCCCACTATTCTGAAGTAGCTCATCCCCTCCTAGACCTCACAAAGAAAGACCAACAGTGGAATTGGTCTTTGGAGTGTAATGAAGCATTCACAAACCTCAAGGAACTTTTCCTTTCTCAACCTGTACTCCAATTTCCTAATTCTTTAGCCCCTTTTGCCATCGCCACTAATGCCTCCAAACATGCCACTGGAGGTATCCTGCTCCAGATGGATTCCAATGGCGATTGGCACCCCTGTTCGTATCTATCCCAAATGTTTTCCCCCATGGAACATAACTATGATATTTATGACCGGGAACTTCTTGCAGTCATTCGTGCTCTCAAGGCATGGAGACATTATTTACTTGGTTCTTCTTTTCTCATTCAAGTCTTCACTGACCATAAAAATCTTTTATATTTTAAACAACCTCAAAACCTCAACCATTGACAAGCTCGCTGGCTTTTGGATCTGGTGGATTATGATCTCAAAACGATCCATGTCCCTGGTTCCCTTCTCTCTGGCCCCAATGCATTATCTCGTTGTCCAGATTATTGCCCCGACGACTCCTCCAACAATTCTTCTGTCACTTTGCTTCCCCCATCTCTTTTTGTAAACCTCATCGATCTGGCCCTATGTACTAGTATTACATCTCTCTCTTCTTCCGACCCTCTGGTCCAACGAACTGTTTCTAACCTCTCTGACATCCATTCCACCCTCCACACTCATCTTGCTGACTGGAAATATGAGGATAACATCCTCACCTATCAAAACCATGTCTATATTCCTCCTGCCCTCCACCATGACATAGTCTTGCGCTGTCATGATCACCCCTCTGCAGGTCACCCTGGCTTTCTTAAAACCCATCAATTAGTATCTGCTGATTTCTGGTGGCCTGGCCTAGCTTCCTTTGTGCACCAGTATGTCACTGGCTGCACCACCTGTCAGGCCAACAAATCTAACACCCATCCCACCACCCCTCCTCTTTCGCCCATCAAATCCTCCTGCTCTCGCCCCTTTTAACAGGTCTCCTGCGACCTTATCTCCAACCTTCCACTTTCCGCCGGTTTTGATTCCCTCTTGGTTGTGGTCGACCACAGGCTTACAAAGGGGGTAATTCTATGCCCAACAAAGAAAACTGTCACTACTGAAGGAATAGCCACCCTTTTCTTCCATAAAGTCTACAAACAGTTTGGATTATATGATAAAATCATCTCTGATAGAGGACCACAGTTTGTATCCTCCTGATACGGAACGCCGGACGTGGAGGCCGATGCTCTTGGCGATTACGTGGTCGATGTAACCTAGACGCAGGCAGCGGCGTATCAAAGTAGCAAGAATGTTCTCTCGAGCATGGGTGCCGAGATCGTAGAGGATATAGCGAAGATTGAGGCAATGCCTCAGTAGAACTCTCTCAATGAGTGAGGAACCTTCCACACTCAAAGGTACAGCTGACTCCACATTGATTAGTGTAGAATCTAACTAAGGAAACTACAAGGTACATGGGCGCTATTTATACATAAACGGGAACGGATGGGAATCCATTCCCTTCTGGGGGTTCGGAATACTACTTGCCAAAAGAGTGGCAAGGAATGGAAAGCGTCCTGAAAGAGAGAGATCTCATCGGAGATGAGATCGTGTCGTAAATACTGTAATTGACAGCATGCATAGCTTGTAGAATAAAAGGGAAAGGCTATGCATGGGAACTCTCCCACAATCATGGGAAGACCTCCTAAAGGATCAAGAAAGGAGATATGAGATCTATTGGGAATAAGGGGGGTAATACCTAATCCAGCGGATGCTGTGTGGAGCGGGTATGGGTGGAAAAGGTAACTGACGGTAACTGTGGAGTAGATCGAATATCTCCAAGAAAGATCAGCAAAAATAAATAAAAGAAGAACTATTCGGAATTGAATGGGAAGAGGTTCTCACGCCTCCGCAAATACTCGTACAACTCCTGAGTGTCCCAGGTGAACCACTCCTCGTTCCCCGGGGGAACATTCTCCTGGTTATCCGGTAGTGGAGGGGATGCACTCCACTGTTCTAAGGATTCTCCCCATGCTAGAGAGCTTGAGAAGTCTGACTCCATCTCCATGAAATGTCCTGAAGAAAAAGAAAAAGACGGCGTGTCGAGCGCCTCTGGGTACGGAGTAGGGGGCCGTCTCCATCGTTCCGTAACATTACCTTCCCCGTCCAGGTAGACCGGATGATTCCACTCATCAATTATCATATCCAGCTGCTCCGCAAGGAGGGGCAACGGGACAGTTGGCGCTGGCATGACCGGGCCCAGTGGTGTTACAGTGGGGGCAGGTGTAGAAGGGACAACTCCAGTAAAGGAGGTGGGTGTCCCCACACTCGGGGCAGGTCTGAGAGACAGGGGTGACGAGGGCTGGACAGGAGTGGGTGGGGTGGCTGGGGGCGAGCCAGGAACAGATGGGGCAGAGGGTATGGGGGCAGTCCCAGACCGTGGGGTGCCCATAGTTACATCGTACGCAGTGCTGATGTCTGAATCCTCAGGGATATTTCTGGAGAGCGGCGGGAAGCCGCGTCGGAGAGCAGGTGGAGAGGAGATCCTTCATAGAAGGTCGGTTCTAGGTGGAGTAGTTGGGGATGGGATGGGGACCGGGGGATGGGAGTCGTGGTAGAGGGGGATGGGTGGCATAACTCTTCCCCCCTCCAATTTGTACGGGGGTGGAAGATGCGTAGGCAGTGGGGCTGTGGGGGTGGTGGGGGAGACAGGGGCAGTGGGGACAACATCCATGAGGGGATTAGTACCCCCTCCATCATCGCTTGTTGTCGAGTGTCCGGGTCCTGTAAGTAATGGCGCTGCTGCAGTAGGGCTCATAGCTCCTCCGCGAGCTCACACGAAATTGAGTACGAGCCTGTGATTCCTAATGATGCAGGCTCATATGGTGGGGGTGAGGGGGCCGACAAGTTCCCAGATGATGGTGTGGACAGGGATGAGAGGGATGGCTGCGAGGAGAATGTCAAACCTGAGCTCGTGGAGGCTCTGTCCCAAGAGGGTTCCCAGGAAGATGAGCTGGGACGCGAGGACAGGTTGGCAGGAGGTGGAGAAGGGGCCGACATATTCTTCATTAGGGCGATGCGAGGGGCTTCTGGCGGAGCGGACGTTGGTGTAGACTTCGTATGCACTGATGAGTGATCTTATATGGGCCACGGGGGCGGTGTGTCTCCGTTCGGCAATCCAGGCCTTTACGAACATGGAGGTGAGGATGTTATGGTACAGGTAAGACCGTTCTAGACGCGGGATAGAGTTTAAGTTGTAGGTGTCTCCCACGACTGCCGTAATGGGGGAAACAATGGGTTTTGAAGGGGGGATTCCGAACGGGGCAACAATGAGAGTGGGGATATCAATAGTAGTTCTTGGCGTGCCAGTGGTAGGGACAGGAGTCAATCTTGCAGAAGAACCAATGTTCTCCGAGATGCTCATTGAGAAAATGGACTCGTTTTTCTTTTAGGGTGATTTTCTTTCCATTACGTTCTACTTCTTTCGTTTCTGCGGGATGAAATTCCATATGCCAGTGATTGAACTGTTTATCCTTGAAGGTATTCTGGGTCGGGTAGACCATATCTGGGGACTCAAGGGATGTCATAGGCCGCCTTATAAGCAGACAGAAGCTTGTCCGAATGGGTAAAGTTGACTTCTGGTTCCCAAGTGTTTTCAGAATCCGGATAACCTTTCCATTTGACCAGGTACAACCTGTTACGTGTTGTTCCTTTGTGGGATAGAATAGCCTCAATTTCGTATTCTGGTTCGTCATCTAGTTGGCTGGGGATTTCCGGGGCGGTGTCACTGAATTCGTCAGTTTCTAACGAATGGGGAAAGAAGAGAGGCGTGGAATACATTATGGATTTTCCAATGGTCCAGGAGTTTTAGTTCGAAGGAGACATCATTTATATTTCGTAACACCCTAAACGGGCCTTCCCGTTTTGGTTGCAGCTTTCATAATTCTCCTTTAGTTTTTAGGTTTCAGGTGGAGAGCCATACCATGTCTCCTGGTTTGTATGGGGTATAAGCTTTCCCTCTCTGGCGGCGGTCGTAATCCTTCTGGGCATATGTGATGGCTGCTGAGGCCTCCTTCCATGCTGTTCTCCATTGGTCGAGGGTGTACTGTACGGCAGGGATGAAGGTTTGTATGATTGGGGGAAACCCGTGGGGTTCATATCCATTCATTATCAGGAAAGGGGATTGTTTAGTGACAGAGTGCGTTGCTGAGTTGTGGGCGAATTCTGTGATGGGGAGGAAGTCATTCCAGGTGGATGGGTTCTTGTGACAGAAGATTCGTAGGTAAGTTTCCAGTTCCTGGTTGACCCTTTCCGTCTCTCCATCGGTCTGGGGGTGATAGGCAGTGGACAGTTTTGGGTCATATTGTAGAAGGCGGGCCATCTCACAAGCGAAGGTGCTGGCGAATTGTGGTCCCCGGTCGGAGATGATAGAGTTGTGTATGCCAAAGTGGGAAAATACATGTTTAAGAAACAGGGCTGCCACCCCTGCAGCTGTGACCGTCTTAGTAGTTGGAATAAAAATAGCCCCCTTCGAAAGGCCATGGTCCACCACGACCAAAATTGTGTCCCACAGGGGTGCCGGGGGAAGGTCAGTGATAAGGTCCATTGATAGGTGCTGGAAGGGGCGGGTCGCGCAGGCAGGGATGGGGATCACGGGAGGAGCATTGGGATGGGTGATCACCTTGTGCTTCTGGCAAACGGGGCAGCCAGCGAGGTATTTTCGGAGGAAGCAAGCCAAACCCGGCCACCAATAGTCTCAGGAGATGAAATTGAAGAGACGATAAAAGCCGGGGTGGCCGGTGGTATTGGCGGAGTGAATGGCATGGACCAGGGGTTGGCGGAATTCCTCTTCTATGTACAACCGGCCCTGGTAATAGAGGCGCCGGTCACGAACTGTCCAATCGGCAGTATTGGTTCGGGGGAAAGCTGGGTCGCCCTGCTCCACACGGAGCATAGCGTCGAGGGTGGCAGCGTCGTGATGTGGGGATTCGAGGTGTTTCCGAAGCTCCATATCAATGGAGCAGATGAAAACGTCATCGGGGAGGAGTTGGATCGGCTCCCGTGTCTCGTTGATAGTAGAAGGGCGGGAGAGAAAGTCAGCAGGGCCCATCTGGCCTCCGGGAGTGTGTACCAGCTTCAGGTCAAAATCCTGAAGGAAGAGTTGCCATCGGGCATGGCGGCGGGAGAGGTCGCGGGGTTGTTTGAAGTACGTTAGGTTTTTGTGGTCCATGAGGACCATTACTGGGTGTATCGTTCCCATCAGGTAGTGACGCCAATCCTTCAGGGTAAGGATGACTGCTAATAATTCTCTGTCATGGATGTCATAGTTTCACTCTGCAGGAGCAAACATGGACGAGCGATAGGCACATGGGTGGAGATCCCCATTGCCGTCCTTCTGCATAAGTACCGCACCGGCGGCCACCAATGATGCGTTGGTCATTAGCCAAAACGGCTTTCGTATATCGGGGTAGCGTAGTATAGGGGCGACCAGGAACAACTTCTTCAGGGATCTGAAAGCATCGTCTGCTTCGGGGGTCCATTCCCACCTTTTTCCCTTGGTGGTTAGAGCGGTAAGCGGCCGTGCCAGGTTTGAAAAGTTCAGGATGAACTTCCTGTAGAAGTTGCAGAATCCTAGGAAGGATCTGACTTGTTTGACTGTGGTTGGGGCCATCCAATCTTCGATGGCCTTTAACTTGAGGGGATCCATAGCTACGCTTCCTTCCTTCAACACCATTCCCAAATATTCGACAGTTGGGACGTTGAAGGAGCATTTTTCTAGTTTTAGATAAAGGCAATGCTCCATTAATCGAGCTAACACCTTTCTGGTTCTCTCGTCGTGAGTTTCTTGGTCTGCTGAGTGGATAAGGAGATCGTCCATATAGATTATTAGCCATCCTTCGGCTAAGTAGTCGGCAAAGATATCATCCATGAGAGCTTGGAATGTGGCGGGTGAGGTACACAGTCCAAAGAACATCACCGTTGGTTCGAACAGACCAAACGGTGTTAGGAAGGCTGCCTTCCATCTGTCCTCCTTTCATATACGGACATTATTGTACCCCCATCGCACGTCCATCTTAGTGAAGATCCATGAATCCTTCACTTTGTCAATGAGGTCGGCAGTCAGGGGGAGTGGGTAGGCGTTCTTTACTGTGTGTTTGTTGAGATACCTGTAGTCTTGACAAGGGCGGAGCTTCCCATCCTTCTTCTTTATGAAGAAAAAGGGGGAGGCCTGGGGGGATGTCGAGGTAGTGATCTTCCCGCTCCTCAGATGTTCGTCAATGAACTCTCGGCATGCTTTGGTTTCTTCGGGGTTTAACGAATAATTCTTTGCTTGGGTAGGGATGAAGTCGGGGGTGAGCTCGATCTGGTGATCCTGGCTCCTTTGTGGGGGTAGGCTGTGAGAGGCTTCTTCGGAGAATACTCTCTGATACTCGTGATACTCCTTCAGCAGTTCTTTGTGTTCCAGGACCTGCTTGCTAGTGATTTTGGTACTTACCATTGTCTTGCGAATCTCCTCATCAAGACATTCTCTTATAATCACCTCCTCTGAGGGATTGTCCAGGTCCTCAGCGATATATTTGGCCAGGTATCGCTGTGCCACTCTTAGTGGTCTTTCCATGACGTCGTCAAGGTCGTCATCTAGGAGAAGTTCCCGCTTCTCCCAGTCAATCATGGGGTTTTCCTCGGCTAGCCATGTCATCCCTAGGATGATTGGGGTCTTGCCGGAACCAAGCACCATCAGGCTCCTTCTTTGGGTCTTGCCTCCTATGGTCATGGTCAAGAATCCGCACTGGGTAATACATCCTCCAGTGTTATGGGATCCATCTGCGTTGATAGCATTTTGGGGTTCTCGGAGAGGGATGAGGGGGATTTTCCATTTTCGGGCGTATTTGGCACTGATGAAATTTCCAGTGGCTCCGCTATCGATCAGGGCATGGGTTTCGATGATTCCGGACAGGGTTCGAATGGCGACAGGGATGGTCATTGATCGTCTTTCTTGTGATATTACAACCTGGTCCGGTACTTTAGAGGAGGGAAACATCGTCTTCACTCCTTGCTTTAAAAACCCTTGATCTTAGCAATCTTATCAGTCAAAACTTTAGTAAGCCCTCCAGTATCTTCATTGTTCCGCACAGTGGATATTCTGGCGACCTTCTCATCCTCCTCTTCATCATCGGCATACTGGTCATCTTCGTAGACCTGTTGGAGGACCTTGAGGATTTGGTCCTTTGTTCCCTTCTTGCTAT
>JBBPJU010001578.1:0-11180 GCA_038088875.1 Austroboletus festivus | reverse complement strand
GGCATTGATGGCAATCCATTGTATTTTTAGTTTGGTGAGAGGGAGTCATAATTTCCGAGCTATAGATTCGTTGAGGAAGCAATTGGTTGCTCTGCTGTCGACAAGGGCTTTTAGTTCAGTGGTTCCTGGAATTATTTGAACGGGGATGGTAATTGACTTTTGTTCTATGGATTGTACATTCCAGGTCTTAGGAGAGTTACACACTATTTGAGCTCTCCTTGTTAAAAACCCTTGGCTCGTTCTACTCAGTTTCTGAGTTCCTCAGTGCTTATTTTAGTGACTGTTTCCTCCTCCTCTTCTCCTTGGTAGACCAGGTCTTCGTATACTTCTTTGAATATCTTGATGATGTCTTCTTCTTTTACGTCTTTATCTCCAAGAACCTTAATGTAATCAGCAATTGCCGATGATGCAGGGGGAGTGGAGATTTCCTTGGTTTGTTCCTTCTTTTGGAACTTAGTGTGGGAAGATGTTCCTGGTCACAGATGGTTCCTGGTAGAGCACCCTACTTTATGACAGATGAAGCAGTGATTTTCCTTTACGTGCCTGGCACGATTGAATGGGGGTAGCTTGATGACATCGACATCCATTGTGTTAGGGTCCCATGCTTCAGCCTTGTATTGATTCCCTTTTAGGTCTCGAACTCTTTCGATCTGCCTCATTTGCCTATGAGTGGCTTCGATCCAGTCTTTGAGTGTTACGCTTGCACCGGGTAGGTCCAAGCGTAGCCCTTGTGTCCCCATATGGAGGCGGAAAGCGAAGGAGAAGGGAAGGGCAAAGGTAGGTTCTGGGCCGTGGACGTAGAAGGAGCTGGTGATGGCCGAAAGGTGAGAAGGGCATCACCAGGGATCAGGGGAGGTGGTGGTCATGCCATGGACAGGGGAGGCAGAGGATGCTGCTGAATGCATGCAGGAGGATGGCCAGATGACAGGAGATCCAGAGTAAGGGGGTCATCAGTAGTCAAGGGGAAACAGTGATGTGATGAGAGGGGAGGTGACCGAGGAATATCACCGATATCCAGGGCGGAGTGGACTTCAGCGAGACGACGGTCGGAGACGTTGTGGAAGATCAGGAATTCATAGAGAAGTGACAGACGGACGTCTGGGACAGATAGGTGACTAGGATATAGGGTATATTCATAGGAGTAGAGGAGTTTACAGAGGTGTCAAGGGATCATGGAGGGTAGTAGGGAATTATGAAGGGAGGACTAAGATGGGGAGCTATCGTACAGAGAGAGCCGCTATATGTAGTAATCAGGGATGGCGGCTGTGTAGTATGAGAAAGGGAATAGGGTACAGGGTACTGATGATAAGTCATGGTGACGAGTCATCAGAATGTCCAAGAAGACAATGGAACATCAAAGAAGTGCTGACTTAGCCAGAAGAATGGAAGGTGATCTGAGATCAGGGGCTAAGTCACTGGTAGATAGGGAGAATGGATGAACTGAGATATAAAGGGAATGGATGAGTCAGAAGGGTCAAGGGTTGAACCAAGATAAGAGATAAGAATGACTTATCCATGACTGATGTACATGAGGTAATCGGATCAAAGAGAATGTCTATGACAAAGAAGAAATTGGTAAGCGAGAATGACAAGGACTAGATGAGTCAAAGAAACGGAGCATATCCGCATGGAAGGTAAAGGACTCATCTAGGAATCGATAGGTAAGTCAAAGGTAAGGAGATCAAAGGAAAAGAGTAGTCTATGTAGCACTCAGCTATGTCCCAGGGACGAATCATAACATTGAGGGTTTCCGGCTCTTTTACGGCTATGACTTTTTCCGCGATCAACAGATTGAGGCCTCTAACAAACCATTCTATCAGGGCAGTATCATTCGTCATCTTAGCTTTTCCGGCATAAAGCTGGAAGTCCTGCGTGTATTCCTGCAATTTCTTGGTTGTAGGGAAGAAGTCTTTGTCCTTCTGTTTGAGAGCAGCTAACTTCCTCCTATAGTCCAAGTGGTCCTCCTTGGATGAAAATGCCACGAGGAATCGTTCTTTGAAGGCTTTCCAGCCCTTGGTGTCTGGGACCATTCCTGCTTCCCGCTGATTGTAGTATGCTTTCGAAAATGTCTTTCCTCTCCCTTTGCTCATTTTGTTCAAGGCAGTGTTGATCCTGTCTTGATCGTAGGTGTAGATATTGTCATTCATGGAGAAGTAGTTGCTCATGGTCATGATCCACCATGTTGCATCTTCAGATTCTCCAGAGAAATCTATTGGTAGGCCTGCCCATTTTTTGGTTGGTTTGGATCTTTCCATCCTTCTGGATGGGGGTGGGTCAATATCCAGCTCTAATTCCTATTCTGTTGGGTGCAATGTAGCTGTATTAGGTGGGACAGGAGTTGGATTCCTGTCGGTTGCAACAGTTTCAGTGTTAAGGACTGGAGGTGTGGGTAGGCTCTCAGAAGGGCAACAATAGGTTCTGGTTGAATGGGGTCGGGGGTTGTGATGATAGCTAGGAGTAGTAGAGCTTCCTCCGATTTGAAGTCTTCGGGACGAATCGGGGATTGGGTGGTTTCAGTAGGAGTTATTGTTGTTTTGTTGTTCTTCTCCCTCTGACAGGAGATCAGCAGTGGAGTAAATTCTGACGGATCTTCCCTAGTGGGGTCTTTAGGCCCACTAGACTCTTCTTGGTAGAACAAGGAGTGAACTAGGTTCAACTAGATCTTTTGTGATGTGATCTATGGGTATAGATCCTAGGCACAAAGACTTTGCCAAGTTCGAGCTGTCACTCAACAGTAGACAGGAGACTGATAGAAGTCTAGGATGGTTATGGGAAGTCTTACTGCATTCCTCACTTAGGAATGGCAGTTGAACCAAATACCACATAGATTAAACATAGATCTAGTTAAGGAATTACTGTATATGGGCAGCCTCTATTTATAGGGGATTGGAAACTACTATAACCATAAGTAGAGATCACAGGAAGAGGGGAAGGCTGTCCATAGGGCGAAGGATTACAGGAGATAAGCATAAGTGGAGGAAGAGGTGATCACACCAGTGTAAGGGTGCGATCCAAAAGAAACTATAGTCCATAGATAAGAGATAGAGTTCATACCAAGAAAAGGGGAGGGCGTGGATGCGATCACATCCATGCATCGTCTGTAGGCCACTCTGGCGCTGGTGCAGTCTCCTCCAGGTGGATCGGGGGTGCCTGTACATTCCACCATCCTGGGACTATGTCTCCCAGGGGTTCCTCGCCCCAGGTAGCTCCCTCCACTTCTCTGTTCCAGAATTGATGCCTCATATCGAGGTTTCCTCCGTAGGCTGCTGTGGAGATGTTGGCGTTGAGCCACGGTTGATCACCTTCATGAGGAAATGGGGTTGCCCTCCGTGGGTAGTCCACATGATGCGTGACACTGAAGGTGGGGTTCAGTAGAATCTGACATGATCAGTGTTATGATTTCTTTCTTCTTTTCATATAACCCTGTATCAACTGTTACGGAACGATGGGTGAGACCTCCAACTCCATATCCCGAGGAGTTGGACGCGCTGTCTTTTTCTTCTTCAATAGAGCAGCCAATGGACTTGGACGATGACTTTGCTAGTGGGCTAGTGTGGGGGGAGTCCCTGGACATATGGAACGCTTCTCCTCCTTTACCGGAGAACCAGGAGAACGTTCCCCCAGGGAATCCAGAGTGGTTCACATGGGACACAGAGGAACTGGTGGAGTTCCTCTTACGGGCCGAGCGCCCATTCCTCTTTCTATGAGGGAGCTCTCTCCCTGTTTTTCTTCTTCTTTGATTACTTCCTTTTCTTACCTAGACTTCGCCCATACAGATCTCCTCTTCTCGACTAGGGTATACTTTCATTCTCTGTTATGGCAAGTCATCGCCTTGCCCATACCTACTCCACACAGCATCCGAGAGGTGATGTTACCTTCTTACTCCCGCCGAGACTGATATATCCGCTTTAGAGATAGAGTTTGAACCTTCTCCTCAATTAGGAGTGGGTTCCTTACACTGCCTTTCCATTTCCGTTCAGGCAGTGTAAGATATATTAAATCTTATATCAGAATAGGACGCTTTCCATTCTCCACTTCTATTTAGGAAGTGGACCTACTCCTAATTGGACTTCACGTCCAAACTAGGAGTATCTTCCCATCCCCAGATATTTACGTATATAAGCGCCCCTGTATTATAGTTAGCTCTCTAGCTAAATTCTACGTGACCTTATGTGAAGTATTTATGCTGTACCTTGCAAGGTGGACAGTATCCCCTTGCTCGAGAGAGTCCTATTCAGGCAGACCCTGAATTATCGCCTTATCCTCTACCACGAGGCCACTGCTGCCCGTCTATCCATCCTAGCCGTTTGCTTGCGCTACGGGCCCTCTATCGGAGCCTTCGATCAGCTAATCGTTGAGCATCTCAGACTTCACATCCTGCATTCCGCATCACCGACTTTAGCCTTTCACCTCTTCTTGGGTAATCCCACTTGGGATAAGTCCAATTCATTTTCAGGCTGAGTCATATCTCCTTATTCATGCTTATTCATCAATAGTTAGTAATTGGTCCGATTACTCAGTTGCTGTTTGTCATCATGAGTCATCCTCTTGTTCTTCTGACTCATCGATTATTCCTTGACATTCTATTACATTCTATATGACTCATCTACAGACAGCCTCATTTCCATTCAAGGTAGTATTCCCACACTGCCTCTCATTCCCTTTCACTATAAAAACCTATCTCTCCACTGCCATGTACTTTAGTCTAGTTCTCCCTTACAATCACACCTCTTGTGCTTGTTCCCTTGTCAGACTCCTGAGTGTTCTCTTCTACTCAGCCTCTCTGACCATAGTCTTCATCCTACTCTGAGTGGACACTCTTCCTTTGAACTCTGCGAGTATTCACTAGATGATACTCTATCCCGAACCCTTGACCCTACAAAAAGGGCTACGCTTGAACCTACCTGGTGCAAGAGTAACAAAAGAACTAGACTCTATGATTAAGACTAGCTTTGCTCTAAGTCGCCCACCATTTCATCTCACAGGCACATCAGTTGGCACCTCTGCCAAGAACCTGATCCCGAACCTGAAACCTCCGAAGCTTCTGAATCCTCAGAAGAATTACCCTCCAATCCAGATGTTTCAATTCACAACAAACCAGCTGATCTCCCCAAACTCACTGGACAATTATTGTCTACTCTTGTCATCCCTAGAGCACCAACACCTCCCAGTCCCACTCCACAACCTCAAACAGGACGAGTCTTCTTTCCTCCCCTCGTATGTTCTATACTACCTGTATCAAGAGCAATGTCTTCCACAAAACCCACTGAGCTTCATCTTGAAACCCCCGAAGACTACAATGGAACCCCAGCCAAAGCTCTACCTTGGTTAAGGATGGTTCAGCTCTACCTAGCTGTTAACGAAGACCTTTATAACACAGATACCAAGAAGATTGCTTATGCCTTGTCCTATATGAAAAAAGGGACAGCTCTTACATGGGCTGCAATATTCAGAGAAACCAAGCTAACTGGGGGTAACTTTACCCTTGGGTCTTGGACAACTTTCGAAACATCTTTTAAGGACAGCTTCAATAACAAAGACGCTAAAGGAGAAGCACTAGCCTGGCTAGCTAAAATCCAGATTTATGAAAATCGCTCTGGAGGCTATAACCCAACACTCCAGAATTATATTGCCAATTTTAAAAACAAAGTCGCCATCTCAGGAGTAAGCAACGATAATGTTCTTATCAACTATTTTGCTTCAGGGATCCCTGTCTCCCTGATGAGACGAATCCATACCATGGAAACCATACCAACCACTATTGAAAGCTGGTACACCAAAGCAGCTCACTTCACCACTGTTGAAGAAAGAGCCCTAGAAATCACGAATCGACACAAGAAAGGTAACACCACCTTTACTCTGACATTCACACCAAGAACAGCCAAAGACCCTAACACCATGGACATTGATACCATCACAATACCAAAGAAACTGACTGAAGAAAAATGAGAAAGGTGTAGAAAAGAAGGACAATGCTTCAAGTGTCGTCAAAAGGGACATATGACGAAAGACTGTAAGGTGAAGTTCGAAAGGAAACCTCCTGTAGTACCACCCAAAGACATCAAAGTTGTCGAGTTAGGGGTAGAAGAAGAAGAACAGGTTGTAGGCAAGGTGGCAATGGATTTTTAAAGAGGAGGATGGAAGCAACACACGTACCTCCTTTATCTCGACCATGTACCAGTATTAAAGCCATACGAATCCCAATCCAACTTCTCCTCGCATCAGACATGGTCAAAGTTGTCACCACCCCTGCCCTAGTGGACTCAGGAGCTCAAATCTCTTGCATAGACTGGGATTTTGTTCGAAAACATCACCTCCCTCGACATCGACACTCCTCTCCCATTACTGTACAAAACACTGATGCCTCCCTCAACAAAGGAGGGTCAATCAAATTCACCACCACTCTCTTTGTCAATGTCAATGGGTTTCTTCGACAAACAACTTTCCATATAATGAATTGTGGAAAAGAAAATATCATACTCAGACTGCCGTGGTTAACAGAAACCAATAATATGATCAACTGGAAGGAAAGAACTCTTCAAGTCGACCAAGAGACGAATCAATCAGCTGAGTTCACAGCCCTTCACGAACAGAAGAAGCAGGAAAAAGAAGGGCTTTACGATAAACGAAAATATCAAACACCATCTCCAAAGCAAGTCTCTGTAGATGCCTTGGCCAATGAACATCTCTTTGCCTACCTAAATCAAACTGAAGACGATATCATATGTGCTCAGATTGCTTTGGGAAGAGATATGTCATATTTGAAACCTCTCCGATCGTTATCCAGAACTATCCTTGCCAATCGACGATTCATCCCTAACCCTTCCCTAACCTGTAGAACCCTGATGACCTCCACTCAACTAGCCATCAATAACCAGAAAAAGGAAGTGGTCTTACCAGACACTTACTCCACATATAAAGACATCTTCGCTGATGAAGATACCCCTCTACTGCCAAGTCGTGACTGCGACCATGAAATTAACCTCACCAAAGGCTTCGTTCCAAAGATTGGGAAACTATACCCCCTTACCACTGAAGAACGAAAGGCTCAAGATGAATTTCTAGATGAAAATCTAAAATCCGGGAAAATCCATCCCTCCTCTTCTCCACAAGCTGCTCTGTTCTTTTTTGTAAAAAAGAAAGATGGGAAATTATGTCCTGTTCAAGATTACAGATATCTCAATGATCATACCATCCGCGATGCCTATCCCCTCCCATTAATCTCTGATCTCTTGGATAAGTTGAAAGAAGCCAAAATCTTCACCAAGTTCGACGTTCGCTGGGGATATAACAACATTCGTATTAAAGAAGGACACCAATGGAAAGCTGCCTTTATCACTCATAGAGGACTTTTCAAACCAGTCATAATGCCCTTCAGACCAAAGAATGCCCCAGCTACTTTCCAATGATTCATGAACAAAGAGTTTCAAGATCTTATAGCCGCAGAAAAGATCGTCATCTATATGGATGATATTCTTATTTTCTCAAAAAACCAACAAAACCATGATGAAACCACTCGACAAGTCCTACAACGGATGAGAGAATTAAATCTCCATCTACAATTGCAAAAGTGTCTTTTCAATGTTTCAGAAGTTGACTATCTAGGTATGATCATCAAGCCAGGTTCCCTTGCAATGGACCCTGTCAAACTGGACGGGATTGCCTCCTGGCCAGTACCAACTAGAGTCAAGGATGTTTGTTCCTTTTTAGGTTTCACTAACTTTTATTGCCGATTCATTGCCCATTATTTGGATATAGCTCGACCCCTCCTTGATCTCACAAAGAAAGATCAACAATGGGACTGGTCCCCAGCATGTAATAATGCATTCACAGAACTAAAAGAACTTTTCCTCTCTCAACCAGTTCTCCAATTCCCGAATATTTCCACTCCATTTGCCATTGCTACTGATGCCTCTAAGTACGCCACAGGAGGAATTCTACTTCAAACAGATTCCAATGGAGAATGGCATCCCTGCTCCTACTTATCTCAAACTTTTTCACCAACTGAATGAAATTATGATATTTATAATCGAGAACTCCTTGTGGTCATCCGAGCTCTCAAGGCCTGGAGACATTATCTACTCGGTTCTTCTTATCCAGTCCAAGTGTTCACTGACCATAAAAACCTGTTATATTTTAAACAACCTCAGAACCTTAATCGCCGACAGGCCCGATGGCTCCTGGATCTTGCAGATTACGATTTAAAAATGATCCACATCCCTGGATCTCTACTCTTGGGACCAGATGTGCTATCACACTATCCTGATAAGTGCCCTGACGATTCCTCAGATAACTCTGCTGTTACCCTACTCCCCCCTTCTCTTTTTGTCAACCTCATTAACACCGTCTTACGAACCAGTATCACGTCCCTTTCCTCTTCCGATCCTCTAGTACAACATACCCTTTCTCATCTCTCTGACACACCCCCCGCTCTTCAAAGTTGCTTCACAGATTGGAAATATGAAGACAATATCCTCACCTACCAAAACTGCATCTACATCTCCACTCCACTCTAACATGACATAGTCGCCCGATGTCATGATCACTCCTCTGCCGGACACCCAGGATTCCTCAAAACTCGCCAACTCATCTCCACCGACTTCTGGTGGCCTGGCCTGGCCTCTTTTGTCCGACAATATGTAACCGGTTGCGCCATTTGTTAGGCCAACAAGTCCAACACACACCCAACTACCCCACCTCTTCTCCCCATCAAATCTTCTTGTACACGCCCGTTCCAACAGATTTCCTGTGACCTCATCACCGACCTTCCTTTGTCAGCTAGCTTTGATTCCCTCTTGGTCATGGTCGACCATGGGCTTACAAAGGGGGTAATTCTATGCCCAACAAAAAAAACAGTTACCGCAGAAGGAATTGCCACTCTTTTCTTCCACAAAATTTATAAAAGGTTTGGGTTATACGACAAGATCATTGTTACGCTTGTACCGGGTAGGTCCAAGTGTAGCCCTTGTATCCCTATCCAGAGACGGAAGACAGAGAAGAGGGAAGGGCAAAGGCAAGCTCGAGGGATAGGCAAGAGGGATGGTGATGGATGGAGAAGAAATACATCACCAGGGACCAGGGAGAGCGATGGATATCGCTATAGATGTGAGAGGCAGAGGATGCTGCCAGACACAGATAGAAAGATGGCTAGACGGAGAGAGGAGCGGAGTATAGGAGGGCCAGCAGTAGTCAGGAAGAGGATGGTGATGTGACAGTGGGAGGGACGACTGAGGAACATCACCAAAGTTCAGGATGAAGAGAGGCATCAGTAAATTAAGGGTTATGGAGGTTTACTGAAGAGTCAAAGGTTCTTCAAGGAGCAATCGTAAGATGTTGGGTGGACGACATGGAGGTGCAAGACGAAAGATAGATTCAGAGGAGCAGAGGGTACAGGAGGTATCAGAGGATCATGAGTAAGAGGTGACAGGGAATTATGAAGGGAGGACTAAGATGAAGAACTATGGTACAAGGGGGCCACTATAAGTACTGATCAGGGAAGGCGGCTGTGTAGTACAAGAGAGGAAATAGGGCAAAGGGAATAGGATCTAGGATACTGGTGATGAATCAAGTGGATGAGTCACCAGATTGTCCAAGAATGTAATGGAGGATCAAAGAAGTGCTGACTTAGCCAGAAGAATGGAAAGTGATCTGAGATCAGGGGCTAAGTCACTGGTAGATAGGGAGAATGGATGAACCGAGATATAAAGGGAATGGATGAGTCAGAAGGGTCGAGGGTTGAACCAAGATAAGAGATAAGAATGACTCATCCATGACTGATATACACTGAGTAATCAGATCAAAGGGAAATGTCTGTGACAAAGGGGTTCCGAGTAAGCAATAATGACTAGGGCTAGATGAGTCAAAGAAACAGAGCATATCCACATGGAAGATAAAGGACTCATCTAGGAATCGGTAGGTAAGTCATAGGTAAGGAAGTCAAAGGAAAAGAGCAGTCCATGTAGTACTCAGCTGTGCCCCAGGGATGAATTGTAACAATCATCTCTGACAGAGGACCACAGTTTGCATCCTCCTTTGCCAAAGAACTAGGGAAATTACTGAAATATGACCTTGCCCTATCCACCGCCTACCATCCACAAACAGATGGCGAAACAGAAAGGGTCAACCAAGAAATAGAAACCTATCTCCATATCATTTGTGGTAACCATCCCTCCGATTGGACTGAATACATCTCTACTGCCGAATTCACTCACAATCGTCGCCCCCATTCTGTCACAGGCAAATCCCCATTCTATTTAATGATGGGCTATGAACCCTTAGCTCTCCCGTCTATTCTTCCTAATAGTAAAATCCCTGCTGTAGAAGAAAGAATCAAAAGGCTTCTGGCAGCTCGAGACAAAGCCATTGCAGCCCATGAGTTAGTAAGACAAACTATGGCTGCATGTTCAAAAAAGTCTTTTATGCCATTTACTAAAGGAGATAAGGTTTGGCTAGAAGCTCGGAACTTAAAAAGAAGCATAGATAACCCAAAGTTCACACCTAAAAGAGAAGGACCCTTTACCATTATCCAGGTGCTATCACCTGTCTCCTATTGCCTATGCCTTCCCAGCACCTGGAAGATCCACCCCATTTTCCATGCCTCTCTTCTCACCCCTTATCACGAGAACACCATATATGGAAGGAACTTCCCTAGACCACCCCTGGAGCTAATAGAAGGTGAAGAAGAATACGAAATAGAAAAGATAATACGTCACTGCGGAACTCCATCTAACCACTCCTATCTGATCCAATGGAAAGGATATTCTGCCGGAGAAGATTCATGGGTCTCTGAGCGGGATATGAAAAATGCAAAGTCCGCCTTAAGAGAATATAAAAACTGTCACCTCTCTTCTTCATCTCCTTAGCTTCTACCCCCATTGATGCTACCACCCTTCAGACTTCTCTATCTTTGAAATGTCCTCCATTACTTCCATCTCTTCTTTCATTGACACCCCTGTGTCAACTCCTACCCATCCCGTTACTCCCTTAGTCACCCTTGATGCTATTGCTGCTGCCGCCGTGGACATCTCCATCACCAGTATGCTTCCACCAGGCATACCATACCCTCCTATGCATACTGAACCTATGACTGATCACCTTCTTGAAAAGGCATGAAGAGAACGAGTTTATATAGAGATCCTCCATCACCCTGGACATACCCTCGCCATCAACGACCTCCTCCA
>JBBPJU010001577.1:0-11180 GCA_038088875.1 Austroboletus festivus | reverse complement strand
TCTTTCCTTGAATTCTGTAACTTTTATAGGAAGTTCATTCCCAAATTCTCCAACTTGGCCTAACCACTTACTGCCCTGAAAACCAAGGGGAAACAGTGGGAGTGGTCACCTGAAGCAGATGATGCATTCCGAGCCTTGAAAAGGCTTTTCCTCTGAGCCCCCATACTATGCTACCCTGACCCGTGAAAACTGTTCTGGCTGATGACAGATGCATCATTAGCAGCCACCAGAGTGGTGCTTATGCAAAAAAATGGCAATGGGGATCTCCACCCGTGTGCCTACAGATCATCCACATTCACTCTGGCTAAGTGAAATTACAACATCCATGATTGGGAACTCCTTGCCATAATAATGGCTCTCAAGGACTGGCATCACTATCTGACAGGAACTGCATTCCCCATAATGGTCCTAACAGACCATAAAAATCTTACTTACTTCCAGCAGCTCCAGGACCTATCCCACTGCCACACCCAGTGGCAGCTGTTTCTGCAGGACTTCGACCTGCGTCTGGTGCACACCCCTGGGGGTCAGATGGCCCCAGCTGATTTCCTATCCCGCCTGGACCTTGTGGATAAGATGCAGGACCCCATCCAACTAATCCTGGATGATGTCTTTATTCAGTCTATCGACCTCACCCTCCAGAACCAGTTGGAATCCCCCCTTCGTGACCCTGCTGCTCTCGAGGCCCTCCTTCAGGTTGAGCAGGGCAACCCTGCCTTTCCCAGAACTGTGGCCTCCAATTGTCATGCACCATGTGGACTACCCCAGGAGGGTGATCCCTTTTCCTTTTGACAGGGACAGACCATGGCTAAACATCAACATTGCCACGATTGCCTATGGAGGGAATCCAGATGGCCGACATCAGTTCTGGGGAGGAGAGGCAGAGGGAGCTACCTGGAGAGAGGAACCACAGGGGGACTTCGTCCCAGGATGGTGGAATGTCCAAGCACCACCGATCCACCTGAAGGAGACCACACCTGCACCAGAGTGGCCCACTGACACCACATGGATGTGATCGCATCCACACCAGAGATCTATCCAATGAGTACTAGTCCCATTTCTTATCTATGGACTTTATTTCTTTTGATCACACCCTTACACTGGTGTGATCTTCCATTCCCCCACTTACGCTTATCTATGTAAAACCCTTCACCCTATGGACAGCCCCTCCCCCTTCCTGTGACCACCTATTATGGTCATAGTAGTTCCCCCATCCATTATAAATAGCACTGCCCATGTATAGATAATTCCTTAACTAGATCTATATTTAATCTACATGGTATTTGGTTCTATGGTTGCCCCTTAAGTGAAGGTCACCAATAAGACTTACCAAAACCATCCCAGACTTCTATCAGTCTACTGTCTACTGTTGAGTGACAGCTTGAACTTGGCAAAGTCTTTGTGTCTTGGATCTATACCCATAAATCACATCACACTGATTAGGAAATCTGCAACCACTCCCTCTTTTACTAAGGCCGGCTCTATGTTGATGAGGCATTCTGACAACCACTGGTACATGCTATCCACAATGCAGTAACTACCAGACATCCAGGATTCTATTGCCTATATAACTTCATCTCCCAGGACTACTGGTGGCCTGGGATGGCCCACTTTCTCCGCCACTATCTTGCTAGCTGCCCTATATGCCAGAAACACAAGGTGGACACACATCTGAATAGACCCCCTATCCACCCTATCCCCACAGTCACGACCCACCCCTCCCAGCACCTATCAATGGACCTCATTACTGACCTTCCCCCAGCACCCCCATGGGACACTATTTTAGTCATGGTGGACCACAGACTTTCGAAGGGGGCTATTTTCATCCCGACCAACAAATTGGTGACTGCCGAAGGGGTAGCCACCCTGATCCTAAAGAATGTATTTCCTTGTTTTGGCCTTCACAACTCCATCATCTCTGACCATGGCCCCCAATTTAATAGTGCCTTTGCACAAGAAATGGCAAGGTTACTACAATACAACCTGAAGTTGTCCACTGCTTACCACCCCCAGATGGATAGGGAGACAGAAAGGGTCAACCAGGAGTTGGAAATGTACCTAAGGATTTTCTGCCACAAAAATCCCTCCTCCTGGAATGACTTCCTCCCTATCACCGAGTTTGCTCACAACTCCTCCACTCACTCTGTAACAAAACAACCGCCTTTCCTTCTAATTACTGGCTATGAACTGAGGGGTTTCCCTCCAATATCAAAAACATTTATTCCTGCTGTACAGTTTACCCTAGATCAATGGGGGACAGCATGGAAGGAAGCCACTGCCACAATAACCTACACCCAAAAAGATTATGACAGAAGACAAAAAGGAAAAGCCTACTCTCCATATACATAAAGTTGGAGATTTGGTATGGCTCTCCACCAAAAACCTAAAAACAAGAGGGGAATTATGAAAATTACTACCCAAACAGGAGGGCCCATTTAGAGTGTTATGAAATATTCACAATGTCTCATTCGAACTCCAACTGCCAGATCACTGGAAGATCCATAATGTCTTCCACACCTCTCTCCTCTCCCTGTTTATGGAATCCAACAAATATGGAAACATCACCCTGTTACGACTCTATTTTATTCAACTTTTATTTCGACTTCACGATGGTCACGTGACCTCTAGATCACGTGCTTATGACATCATGACACCAGTCACATGCTCAGTCATGTGATCTACATGACAATATCTATTGAAAACATCTAGGCTTGATGCCTACTACAAGAACACTAGAAGAATTGCTAGTCAATCCCTATCATATTGAACTTAGTGCTTTTCCACATTCGTGGGAAGTACTTACTATTTATAGAAACCTAGACATCGGAGGATCTCTCACAGATCTCCTTGAAACCCTGAAACATGCAGCTAATGCATGTCTATGCCTCATGTGTGCAGCATGCTGCCACATCCATTTCACAGAAGTATTGATTACTTCTCACCTCATTGAAGATGCATGTTGAACATGCTTGAACCTCAAGTATCTAATTACCACAGGCTTCTATTTCAAACTTCTTATCTATACCTGCTGATAAACAGACATTCTTAATTTCCCCTTATATTTTATATTCAGGATCTAACCCTATTGGTGAATATGATCCATTTTATTTATGACTCACCTTGACTCTAGATGGGTACAGGGTATATGCATTGCCTTGCACTGGTGTGCATAGGTTCCATTTCATATTTAACAGAAACCCTTATGATTGGCTGCCACAAGTGGTGCCACTTTCCTTTTATATATATTTTACTGAATATATCTTAGATTCTTAGGTATTTATGAATACCTTAATACTTTAGAATATTCCTATTAGTTGTTCCTGTTATGGTAGAACCAAACATGTACATACAGTAGGATAGTATATAAAGACCAGGATCGCAGAGCTGGCTCCCCAGTTCTGAAGTCTTGGAGATTCCCCTAATAGAGTCCAAGCTAGCTCTTGAAGATTTCCCATTGAAGGGATCCCCTACTAGAGTCCCCTCTGAAAGAAGAGGCTATCTATTGAAACCCTTGAAACTGGATCTTCTCACTACATCCATTCACTTTGATAGTGGTAGAGGATCTGGTGGTTAGACTGACGATAGAACTCTTTTAGGTTGTTTCACACCTCAGAATCCATTATGGACTTAGATGAAGAACTGGAATATGAGATAGAGGAAATCTTATCCCACAAAGGAACATCTCATAACCTTTCCTTCCTGGTCAAGTGGAAAGGATATCCACATTTGAAAAATACCTGGGAACCGGAAGCCAATTTCACTCACTTGGACGACTTACTCTCTGCCTATAAAAAAGCCCACCAAATGTGGACCTAATGTCATGGTTTACCCAACTCAACCCAATTTCCAAGACAAACAATACAGTCGCTGGCATACAAAATTCATCCCTGCCAAAGTGAAGGAAATAATCAGAGAAAATAAGAAAATCAAGATTTCAGAAAAATGCGTCCATTTCTTAAACTTCCATGTCAGAGAATGTCATATTCGTACCTCCAGTCCCCTCCCGGGCCTACTCCAACCATCTCTGGTCATCTTATCCCTTTGCCCTATACTCACACCTCATCATTCCCACACAGACTCTCGGACTTCCCATGATCACACTCGCAGCATAGCTCTGGCTATAGGTAGTGACCAGTATCATCGCTTAGGTTTCTCTTTTATAGTTTAGTCTTTTACTTGTTCATATGCTGTTCCAGAGTTCCTTGGCTCCGTGATATGACCCTTACATTTTGCACAGACCTGACTCTGCCTTTGGTATTCAGTTTCCCTTTGTTCTGGATATCTCTCTATATGTACATACCACTCTGTATATAAGTACAAACACCTCCTGTATGTTTCCTTAGTTCATATATCAAATTCATCCACCCTCCTGTTCGCTTATCCGAGCACCTCTGTTCTCATCTCCAATCTCCGATCCCCAAGGATGGGCTTGTCAAGGGCGTGACACATAAGTCTTGTGCTAAAGTCCTCACCCCTCCAATTACATTAAGTATCTCCATTACAATCTCTGTTCAGACTTCGGTCCATATCTGTCCTAACCCCCTGTTACGCTTGTGCCGGGTAGGCCCAAGTGTAGCCCTTGTATCCCTATACAGAGAGTCGGGTCAAGGACAAGAGGGAAAGGCAAAGGTAAGTTCTTGGAAGTGGTCGAAGGAGGTAGGTAGCGATGGGCGAGTATCAAGGAGGACATCACCGGGGATCGAAGGGAGTGTGATGGATATCGCCCTGGGATTGACTAGATAGAGAGGGCTGCCATGGTACTGTCGGGGAGATGGCTTGGAGATAGGGGTCGATCCAAAGGGAGGCCATCAGTAGTCAAGAGGTTGGTGATGTGACGAAGGAGGACAGGGATAGAGGAACATCACCAATGGTCAACAGGGTCTTTCAGCAAGATGACGGTCATTCAAGGAATACTTGCTGATGAGAGGTGATCTTTCGAGGAAGTGACAGTTGGATGTCTGAGATGAGCAGATGACAATGAAATGTTATAAGCAATAGATTCAAAGAGGTAGAGGATACAGGGATGTCAGGGAATCATGATGGGAGGTAGCAGGGAATTACGCAGGGGAATAGGGAGTCCTCAAGGGAGGTCTAAGATGGAGAACTATAGTACAAAGGAAGCCACTATATGTAGGAATCAGAGGATGCGGCTGTGTAGTACAAGAAAGGGAACAGGGTGAAGGGGACTGATGATGAGTCATGGTGACAAGTCATCAGAATGTCCAAGAATGTAATAGAACATCAAATAAGTGCTGACTTAGTCAGAAGAATGGAAGGTGATTGAAGATCAGGGGCTAAGTCAGGAAGAACAGATAAGCCGAGATAATAATGGAATGGATGAGTCAGAAGGGTCGAGGGTTGAACCAAGATAAGAGATAAGAATGACTCATCCATGACAGATATGTAGTGAGTAATCGGATCAAGGGGAATGTCTGTGACAAAAGAGAATCAAGTAAGCGTGAATGACAAGGACCAGATGAGTCAAGAGAAACAGAGCATATCCACATGGAAGATAAGGGACTCATCTAGGAATCAATAGATAAATCAAGAGTAATGGAAATCAGGGAAAAAGAGTAGTCCATGTAGTACTCAGCTATGTCCCAGGGACGAATCGTAACATTACCCCCTTAGTAGACTCTGAAGCACCAGTGAAGACAATCCTGAAAGCAATCAATGCTCAGGTGAAAACAGAGTAAAATGAATCTCCTCCTCAGGAGAATCTCCCATGAAATGGTCGGGGTAGTGTGGGCCAGGATGGGCGATGGGAAAGGGGTGATTCCTTGCCTCAGCTTGGATGCATAAAAATAAATCTACATCTTCCAGGAAATCCAGAGCTCCCATTTGATGGAGAGCATGAATAAGATCGGTGGTGATGGCTAGATGAATGTTCCGGAGGTAGAGACGTTGACTGGGAGAGAATGGATGAAGAATACCAGAAATTCGAGTACCAGTGAGATGGTGAGCTGCCTGCTGGGAGCTCAGCGCTTCAAGGTCAGAAAGGACCTGAATACTTTGAATGAAGGCATGCTGGAGGGAAGCCATGGGTGACAACAAATCCCAGAGAGAGTTCAGGGCCTGGCCGAGGACTGGGTCCTGGAGGTACTGGGAGATTCGGGTGATAATGTCTGGGGTGGTATGTTCATCTGTGAAACAAAGAGCAAGAGGAGGAATGGGGGTAGGTGCAACAGGATGATCAGAGGGCTCAAGGTAAGGGTGACGAGAAATGTCAATTCCATATGGAGAAGGCGGGGAATTGAGTTTGAGACCAAGAGGTTCCAATACGAGAGGGGATTTGAGAAGGTCCAGAGGGGTAAACGTCAATGGTGACAGAGAGGAGCTGGGGCTGAGACTGTGTTGAGACTGAGGTGAAGTAATTCTAGAAGGCATGGTCTGAAGGTAGAACAAGAATCAGAGAAGAAAATCAAGGAGGAGATGTTCAACATCCTGAGGCAAGAGATCAATTTATTCTAGGGTTCAAGAATTGAAACGGAGTCTGGAAATTTTCAAGAAGTTTGAGGGACAATTCAAATAGAGATTTCCTGATCATGGAAGTCTGAAGATAAGATCAGGAAGTCAAGAAATCAAATAGGAGTGTTGGTTCGAAGAAGCAGAGAGACATGATGCAAGGAGTGCGACATCTTTTTCGATTCTAAGCGAAAGTAATAATATCCAAGAGGATGTGAAGTCTGAAGGTATACTTCCTTGGGGATTTGAGTCAAGAAATCAAATTGATAGAATTTCGTTAAAAGGCAAGGTAAAACCCCAGAGGTCTAGAAGTCTGAATGGTAAATTCCTCGGGGTTCAAAGAGTTGAAGAATTGGATGCAAGCGTAAAGGTTTGGGGTTAATCTGGGAGATCAAAGATGTGGGGCTACCACGTTTGCTTATATCCTCAAGCAGAAGGTGGGTCAGCAGAATTCCAGTATTAAAAGAGGTAAATGACAAGAATCATGTTCACCAATATCTGTGTCAAAATTGGAAGGAAGCTGGTAGGGTGATTGGTATGTTCCAGGAAATGGGTAGGGTGACTGGTATGTTTGGAGTAAATCAGGGTTGGTTCAGGGTATATCAAGTAGAGACTGGAGGTTTAACAGTTATCTTCATTAGGTTCATGTTGGATACTTAGGGTTTGGGTGGTCTTCGTGGTGTGTCAGGGTGGAATACCATCAATGGTTCATGCCTATTAGTGGACTGGTGGTAAGTCTGATAAGGAAAATCGGAGGACAATTAGTGGGAGGATGGCACGTTGGGTTCAGGAGATTGAGGGATGGTCAGCAGGGTGATCAACGAAATAGTAAGTTGGGTCAAAGACAAGGGTATGGATTGAAGGATAAAAGGGTAAAATTGGGAAATTACCCCCTTAGTAGGCCAAAGGTCGACCACAACCGAAAGCTATGTCAAGGATTTAAGGGATCAGGATAGGACGCCCCCAAATGAAGATAAAAGGGGCCGAGTAGTGCGGGTGAGATAGGCGTAGACCACAAATGATGTGGTGTGTTGAGGAATAACTACAGTGGCATTAGTGGAGGGGTGTTAACCAGAAGATAGTCTGGGGATGTCAGGAGACAGGGGAGGAGTGAACAGAATGGGACTGATGATCATGCATGCCCGAAGGGCTTATCAAGGGTTCTAGTCAGTGCATAATCATGCTCGAGTAATGACCTGCATATCAGTTGGATGAAAGGAATCAAAGAATAAATCCTAATTATAGACACAATGGTCAGTCAGCAGGTATGCCAATGGCTCCTGCAAGATGTGAATCTCCAGGCCAAAACATTATGAATATAAAGAGGTGAAGTCTTCAGGGATCCGGGCTTTATTTGATCGGAGAAGGCGACTTTGAAGTATCTGTGAAATATAAATGGGATTATCGGAATGAGGAGGTGATCAAAGATCAGAATTAATCAAATGATCGGGGTGGTGCCACTAGTAGTTTCGAAGTTTCAAGAGAGTGATGGTGTCAGAATGACGGGGATATCCAAGGATATGGATCAGGTTATATTCAGATATCGATAGGATGGTGTCATGTTCAGGTGAATATCTGGGGAAACTCAAGTCAGGGGAATAGGATCAGGGATTCAGGTTTAAGTTCAGGGATGTTGAGTCAGGATCAAGGGTAATCCATATCTGGAAGAGACTGGGGTCAAGAGACGACAAAAGAGAGTGTCGTGAAGTCAGATCGAGGAATGATCCAGGTTACCATGTGGCGACTAGGACTGGAGGAAGACGGAGTTGAAAGTTGCTGGTAGGGGAAATCCAGATTTTAAGGGGCATGGAACCAAGGATTATGGTGGAGGAAGGATTCATCGGGGGACTGGCCTGTATCATAATGAAATGATCAGGAGCACAAAAACATACAGTGGAAGAAAACACTGTGGATGAAGACAATGATTAGAATTAAAGAGGGGATAGATCATCAGAGGTTAACAAGGCAATCAAAAGGCAGGTGATACAGAACGCAGGACGTGAAGTCCGAGCCGCTTGGCGACGAGATGATCGACGTAGCCGAGATGAGGACAGCGGCGGATGAATCCGGTAAGAATGTTGGCTCTGGCGCGGGTGCCTAGCGTGTAAACGATGTAGCAGTGATTGAGGCAATGCCTCAAGAGAACTCTCTCGATAAACGAAGAACCTTCTTTACTTAAAGGTGCAGCTGACTCCACGTTGGATTGCGTAGAATCTAACTAGCGAAACTCTAAGTTACATGGGCGCTATTTATACGTATCGGGGAATAGGATGGGAAACTATTCCCCGTGGGGGTTTCGGAAGACTACCTGCTATAATAGGAGCAGGGAATGGAAGAGCGTCCGTAAAGGAAAGATCTCATTGGAGATGAGATCATGGGACCAACGCCGTAATTGATGGCATGCACTGCCTATGGAAAAGGGGAAGGGCAGTGCATGGGAATCCTCCCACAGGTGTGAGAGAATTACCTAAAGGATCTAAATAGGATATACGAGATCTATCGGGTAAGAAGGAAGGTAATACCTAAACCGGCAGATGCTGTGTGGAGCGGGAAGGGTGGTTAGGTAACTGACCGTAACTGTGGAATAGATTGAGGATATCCAAAATGGATCAGCGAAAATAAATAAAAGAAACTCCTATTCGGAGTTAAAGGGAAACATATCCTGACGCCTCCTTACGTAATCGTACAGCTCCTGGGTGTCCCAGGTAAACCATTCCTCGTCCCCGGGTGGGACGTTCTCCTGGTTGTCTGGCAGCAGGGGTGAGGCTGACCAGACATCTAAAGAGTCTCCCCAAGCTAGAGAGCTTGTGAAGTCCTCCTGCAAATCCGCGAAATGTCCTGAAGAAAAAGAAAAAGATGGCGCATCTAGCGCCTCGGGATACGGAGTAGGGGAGCGCCTCCATCATTCTGTAACAGCAGGTAGGTCATGTTCTTCATGTATGCTGGCGAAAGGTCGCAAGACTGATCATGGAGTCTATCCGATAAAGATCGGATAATGGTCTACATGAGAGGAACGAGAAGTTCAGGGAAGAGGTGACCTAGAAGGTCTTAGGGCAAGGAAACTACCACCATGAGATAAGGTGGTCGCGGAAGGTATGATCAACTAAGTTGATCCTAGTGAGGTCGGACAGAGGGTGATCAAGGAAATCATGCTTGTTGCTATATATGCCTTGAAGAGGACTTATCGTGAGTTCTGGCCAAAATGAATCAGGTGATGACTTATATACTAGTGAAAGGCAAGCAATGATTGGCAGAAACGAGGGAGAAGTGGGGTGATCAAAAGGGAAATTCTTGAAGTACTTTCGTAGGTCATTGGTTTACGACTGGAAAGCAGGGTGAAAATGATCAAGGAAGGAGGATCTTCGACAGAATGTCTATATCCATGTCAAAGAACTGATTGGGACAGAATGAAGACAGTTCTATAGGGGTGTCTGGGTATTCCAACTAGTTCAGAAGAGGTAACTCTGGATATTCGCCCATGAGGAAAGGTGAAGGATGATCGTCCAGAGTACTTATCCTATAAGGGGAATGAGCATGAGCAGGATCCGGGTATGCCGAAGGGATATTCCAGATATACATGCGTCAGGGACGACTTATCATGGGGATCTAGTCGAAAATAAAATTTTCCAATTAATGACCTGTATGATAGCTGGAGAGCAGTGGGGTGTCAAAGTGAAGTGGAAAAGAATGCGCAAGATAGCACTAGAATCTAAGATTTCTAGAAAGAGAGCTAGAAAATCAGGATAAGATGTTTAGGAGTTTCTTCTTCCTATAAGGTGGGAAGCGGTCGCATCCAGAGATCCCAAGAGAGCTGGATGTAGATTTCATCTTTCTACAAAGCAGAAAGAGTGCGCTTCAAGAAAAATCCAGGAAGAAAACTGGATGTGGCAAAGTCATACTTCTTTCTACAAGGTGGAAAGTAATTGCTGAGGGTTGGAGTGATCAGAAGGAATGATCTGGAAAGCAAGTCGTCATGTATGCTCTTATCAAGACTTATCGAGGGGTCCATCTGGGGAATTCCAGGTAGTGATCTACATGCATTGTCAAAGACTTGATTCGAAATTGAAGAGGAAGTATTAAGAAGAATGTTTCCATCTTGGGGCTGGAAAACATAGAGGGTTCGAGGGGATCCAGATAACTTGTTTGGATTTTCTCGAAGTCAAGGAAGGTGGCTACATCCTAAGGATGTTCTGGAACTGTTGTGTTTTGCCAAGACAAGCGGTATCAGGGGATCATGCAGAAGATAAAGCAACCTAGGTAGCGGTTGCATTTCAGGGGTTTGGATGGAAGACAGGATTTGTTAATAGTAGTTTAAGTTGGGTATGAGTGGTGGTCAGATCCGGGGGCATCGGTGGTAAGTAATTGTGATGACCAACGGTAAGGTCATGCTTCAGGGATCGAGGTAGTAAGGATCACGGTAATATGCAATGATGCATCCATGATTCTGATGATGGTTTTCTAGAAATGATGAGCCAGCGCACAGCTGCCAGTTTAGTCTCATCCAGAGTTGGTTCGGTATGTAGACATGACCAAGAGATGGTTCGGGATTTCAAGGGGAAAATAGCCATTCAATGGCTCAGGTTTATCTGTTAATGTCAGTGGGTGTGGGATCTCCACATTTGCATTGAGGATGCAAGTGGACATTTCAATGAATAATTCAGGAAAGGTTATCAAAGATGTTCTAGATAATGATCACGATGTATCAGGGTCGATTG
>JBBPJU010001576.1:0-11181 GCA_038088875.1 Austroboletus festivus | reverse complement strand
CTACTGATATCTCAATGATCACACTATCTGAGATGCCTACCCTCTCCCTCTCATTTCGGATCTCTTAGATAAATTGAAAGATGCTAAGATCTTCACCAAAATGGACGTTCAGTGGGGATATAACAACGTTTGAATAGTACCAGAAGATAGATCGAAGGCCACTTTCATCACACCAATGGGATTATTCAAACCCACCATAATGTTCTTCGGACTCTACAACTCCCCCACCACTTTTCAAGCACTAATGAATGATATCTTCGCGGACTACCTAGCTGAGGGATGGCTAATCATATACATGGATGACCTCCTCATCCACTCCTCCAACCAACAAACTCATGATGAAAGAACCAGGAAAGTCCTGGAAAGGATGATGGAACACAAACTATACTTAAAACTGGAAAAGTGTTCCTTCGACACCAAGAGCATGGAATACCTTGGAATGATTATCTCTGAAGGACAAACGGAAATGGACCCCACCAAACTCAAAGCCATCAAAGAGTGGAACCCCCCAAGTTCAGTAAAAGGAGTATGATCCTTTCTGGGGTTCTGTAACTTCTACCGAAAATTCATAAATGGATTCTCAACCAAGGCTAGACCACTAATCGAATTAACCAAGAAAGAATGGAAGTGGTCTTGGGGAACTGAAGAAGAAAAGGCCTTCAGGGAACTTCAGGAACAATTCCTGATAAAACCAGTGCTCTCTATCCCTGATCCACATAAACCCTTTTTCGTCATGACAGACGCATCCTTGGTCGGAACAGGGGGAGTGCTAATGCAAAAGGATCTCAACGGAGATCTCCACCCATGTGCATATCGATCTAGCACTCTATCCCCGGCAGAACGAAACTACGACATCTATGATAAGGAACTCCTGGGAGTAATACATGCATTGGATGATTGGAGACATTACCTAACCGGGACCAATCACCCGGTAACCCTCCTAACAGACCACAAAAATCTCCTATATTTCAAGGAAGCACGGAAACTCTCGAGGCGACATGCACGATGGCAACTATTCCTATAAGAATATGATCTGATATTTCATCACCTCCCTGGAACACAAATGGGCCCGGCAGATGCACTATCCCGGATACCAAACCCAAACCTTGATAATGATAACAATCAGATCCAACTACTACCGGAGGAACTATTTGTCAACCAAATAGACATCGCACTACGAGATAAAATCAAAGCTTCCTCCAAAAAGGACCCATTGGTACTAGACGCACTACAACGCATGTACAAAGAAAACCACATCCCCGACAAATCCCACCCCTCGGATTGGACTTACGAGGAAGGACAACTCTATTTCCACCACCGCCTCTATATTCCCCCTGACACCAGAAAAGACCTGGTCCACTCTATCCACTCATCCACCGCCGGAGGGCATGGAGGACAACATCGAACCATCCAACTCTTATCCAGAGATTATTGGTGGCCAGGACTCTCCACCTTTGTCCAAAAATACATTGCGGGATGCCCAATATGCCAGCAAAACAAAAACATCAACAATCCATCCCATCCCCCATTGGTTCCTATCCCCGTCACCAGCCCACACCCCTTCCACACCATCTCAATGGATATGATCACCAATCTACCCCTTTCCCATGGGACGGACTCTATATTGGTCATGGTGGACCACGGACTTAGCCAGGGGGCAATTTTCATCCCAACTACCAAAACAGTCGACGCCGCCAGAGTAGCGACCCTATTTTTCAAGCACGTATTCCCACGCTTCGGATTACACTCAAAGGTAATCTCCGATCGAGGCCCACAATTCGCGTCGGCATTTGCTAAGGAACTAGCTCGACTACTTGAATATGACATCACTCTATCCACTGCATACCACCCATAAACCAACAGTGAAACCGAACGAGTAAATCAAGAACTGAAAACCTACCTACGAGTGTTCTGCCAAGGACAACAGGACTTATGGAGTGAATTACTCCCAATGGCAGAATTTAATCATAACTCCTTGGTACACTCCGCAACCAAACAAACCCCATTCAAACTAATGATGGGGTATGAACCAAGGGCTTATCCACCAATCGGAAAAACCTTTAACCCCACCCTTGAAAAACAACTGAATGAACTAGGAAATGCCAGGGATGAAGCATTGGCCGCAATCACCAATGCCCAACAATTCTCCCACAGATATCCAAAGTTCAAACCTTGGAAGAACGGCGACAGGGTGTGGCTATCCAATAAAAACCTTAAAACCTCCTATCCATCCAAGAAGCTCAGCCCAAAAAGGGAAGGTCCCTTCCGCATCACGAAAGTTCTATCACCCGTAACCTACCAATTGGAATTACCCACGAACTGGAAAATCCATAACGTATTCCATGCCTCCCTCCTTTCCCCATTTGTCCAAAATGAGGAATACAGAATCGCCGGAACCCCACCACCAGCTGACATCATTGGTGATGAAGAGGAATACAAGGTCGGACGTATCATCAACCACAGGGGATACCCAGGACGATGATCCTATTTAGTGCAATGGAAGGGATACTCTACCGCAGAGAACACTTGGGAACCAGAAAGCAACTTCACTCATGCCAACGAGACACTACAAAGCTATAAAAGAAAACACAAAATATGATTGACAATAAACAACCCACCGAACGTTGCGACTTCTACAAATTCTCCCTCAAAGACAATAAACCCACCAAATACTCCTATTGCTTCTCACATATCTCAGTATTCACCCCAAAAAGAAAAAGACATTACAACCAACAACACATCCAAACCCACAGGTACTACTGCAAAGAGAACTATTGTCCATACCACTACTAGCCCGTCATTCCGCTCCTTATCATCAACCACTCCCTTCCCTTCTTCTTACCCTACGGATGCCCGGCCCTACCCATTCTAATCACTTTACGTTTTGTTATCCAAATCCACTTCGAACTCTACACTGACGATATCAATCTCTCCTCTCACGCTGCCATTTTCTTCTTTATATATGTCCCTTATCCTCGCCCTGATCAGAGACATCTTCAATCTCCAGATCCTCCCACCCTCTTATAGGAGAATCACTTACGCTGCCATTTTGGACGACCCCCAAGGATTGGCCTTATTAGAAGCCAACTTGGAACTGAGGAAATTATCCTCTGTAGTCCTCCTCATCGACACATACCGCAGCTATGTCTCCACAAGACTCTTGGTCAAAGAAAACCTCGTTGAAAACCTTAGTGAGGCAATCACAGAAAATCTCTGCATGGCTGGCGCGCAAACCCTCGACGCCCTCCACTTCTGTGGGCTGGGATACTTCATCAAGCACCTCCCCACCTCCACCTTCTTTGGAAAGATCTATCCCATCTACCTCCAGTTACCCAGAGGTATGGGACAGCGAGGATTTATCGACATCGAACTTGCGAGACAGATCGCCTTCCTTAATGGCAGCAGTTTCCCATTTGAGACTAAACCAGATTGACGGATCAGAGAATCGACAGATAGCGAAGAATGAGAGAATCTTCTTCCCATCCCAATTCGTATCAATCAACCTCTTACGGAAGTTAAGGTCCCAGAAGTCCCGGACAGATCTGACGGAGAGATCGACGAATCCCCTCCAAAAGAGCCCTCGCTCCCCACCACCCCAACCTCCCACTCCTTACCCAGACACCCTCAGTGACCTAAGTGACCTCTCTCCACCAGAATCTCCTTCTGCAGAAATAACACCCCGACCTCTCCAACTATCCCCCGAACCTATCAATGCTATCAGTGTGGAAGTCCCCACCATCTCTGACCATCCTGCCCCCACTACACCTGTCCCTACTGCCGACAGGACGCCCTGGGACACCCCCAGCATCTCTGCCCCGAGTGCACGGAGGGTGGATCTAACTAGGTGGATGATGGATTGGGATGAGATCGATGAGGTTCATCGACGTTATCGATGGGGTAATGTCATGCATCAGGTGGATTACCCTAGGAGAGCCACCCCTTTCCCTCACGAGGGGGATCGCCCTTGGCTCAATGCCAATATTTCCACAGCAGCCTATGGAGGGAACTTAGACATGAGGCACCAGTTCTGGAACAGAGAGACAGAGGGAGCCACCTGGGGAGAGGAACCCCTAGGGGATGCAGTCCCAGGATGGTGGAACATCCAAGCACCACCCATCCAACTGGAGGAGACAGCACCCCTGCCGGAATGGCCAACAGATGAGGCATGGATGTGATCACATCCACGCCTTACTGTTGTCTTGGTATGAACTCTGTTTCTTATCTACGGACTATAATTTCTTTTAGATCGCACCTCTACACCGGTGCGATCACCTTTCCCCCCACCTATGCTTATCTCCTGTAACCCTTCGCCCTACGGACAGCCTTTCCCCCCTTCCTGTGACCTCTATTTATGGTCATAGTAGTTTTCCCCTTTCCTATAAATAGTGCTGCCCATGTACAGTAAATCCTTAACTAGATCTATGTTTAATCTACATGGTATTTGGTTCAACTGCCATTCCTAAGTGAGGAATGCAGCAAGACTTATCCAAACTATCCCAGACTTCTATCAGTCTCCTGTCTACTATTGAGTGACAGCTCGAACTTGGCAAAATCTTTGTGTCTTGGATCTATACCCGTAGATCGTGTCACAGGAAGGGCATGGATGCGATCACATCCATGCAGGATTGGTGGGCCACTCCAGCACAGGTGCAGTCTCCTCTAGATGGATCAGTGGTGCTTGGACATTCCACCATCCTGGGACTGCATCACCTAGTGGTTCCTCTCCCCAGGTTGCTCCCTTTGCCTCTCCATTCCAGAACTGATGCCTCATATCCAAGTTCCCTCTGTAGGCTGTGGTGGCGATGTTGGCATTGAGCCAGGGTTGATCCCCTTCATGAGGAAAATGTTATGCTTGTGCCAGATAGGCCCAAGTGTAGCCCTTATATCCCTATAGTGAAGATGGGGATGAAAGGAAGAGGGCAAAGGTAAGCTCTGGAAGGCGGATAGAGAAGAAGGACAGTGATGGGCAGGTATAAAGGAGAACATTACTGGGGGTCGAAGGGAAGTGATAGATATCACCATGAATTCTGTTAGACAGAGAGAGCTGCTACAGTATTTATTGGGGAGATGACTTGGGGATGAGGATCAGTGTCAAGGGGAGCCATCAGTGGTCGGGGAATTGGTGATGTGACAAAAGAGAGGAAGACAAAGGAACATCACCAAGAGTTGGGATGGTCTTTCAGCAAGGCGATAAGGGATCGGGTCATTCAGGGAATACTTGCTGATAGAGGAAGTCTTTCAGTGAAATGACAGTTGGATGTCTGAGGCAAGCAGACGATGACGAGAGATGCAAATGTAGATTCGAGGTAGTAGAGGATACAAGAGTGTTAGGGGATCATAGTAGAGATGCAAGGGATTATGGGAAGGTAGGAAGGGAATTGTCAAGGGGAAATAGTATATGGGACAAATGAAGGACAAGTTCTAGGATTTGTGATGATGGCCCTACTCCCAATAAACAGAGAGTAGCTAGAACAGTCATGCCAGCCATGACATGCTGGATCAAGGATTTCAGGGTGGATGGCAGGTCTGAGTAGCGACCTCCCTTCATCAAGGAAAGATGGTATCACCCACCTAGGCAGACCCTAGCCTCCTGCACACCAATACTAGGACAGTCCTGAGTAGAGGACCTCATGTTGAGGTTTGAGTAGGGAGGTCTAAGATGGGGAACTATGGTACAGAGGAAGTCACTATATGTAGTGATCAGGAGGAGGCAGCTGTGTAGTACAAGAAAGGGAACAGGGTAAAGGGGACTGATGATGAGTCATGGTGATGAGTCATCAGAATGTCTAAGAATACAATGGAACATCAAAAAAGTGCTGACTTAGCCAGAAGAATGGAAGATGATCTAAGATCGGGGCTAAATCAGGGAGATCAGATAAGCCAAGATAATAATGGAATGGATGAGTCAGAAGGGTCAAGGATTGAACTAAGATAAGAGATAAGGAATGACTCATCCATGACAAATATACATTAAGTAATCGGATCAAAGGGAGAGTCTATGACAAAGGGAAATCAAGTAAGCATGAATGACAAAGACTAGGTGAGTCAAGAGAAATGGAGCATATCCACATGGAATGTACGTGGACTCATCTAGGGAATGGTATAAGCAAAGGGAAGGAACAAGTGTTCAAGAAAAGAGTAGTGTTACGCTGGACAAGCGTGACACCTAGTCTGATCCTTTATTGCAGCGTGCACTTGATAGTAGCACAAAGACTAGTAGAAGTCCAAAGGTAATCGCTGCAGTGATCCTTTCACATTGAGGAAACTAGACACCACACTTGTGATTGCGTAGATCTAGCTGAGGCTACAAGTACAGATGGCTACCATATTTATAGTGATCCCCTAAAGTATAGATCCCTATTGTGGAAAGGAAGAGGCACTGCAGATTGGGATCTGCAAGTGCTGCACCTCACATGAGGCAAGGAATGAGGTAGTCCGAGGATTGGGTAAATGAAATGGGGCTGGTGATGCCTGACATACTGGAATAGGGGAGTGGAAGATAAGGCAATGAGGCTTCCATGAGGAGAGCCGAAGTACTGGTACATCAACAGAGAGGTCATTGACAGAAGATCTGAAGTAGATCAACGACCTAAAGTGTCCCCAATACTAAGGTGGAAATAGGAACTCAGCTTTTGGGTGTCAAAATGAAAATGAGGGGTCCGACCGAACAACTTTCAACTCATGATATCACCACTCATCAGCAACAGGCCATTCTGGTTCCTCCTCCAGTGGAGGATCCAACATGTCCACATCGTATCCATTCCCCATCCAAAGCCAGCAAGTTGTACAGAAACAGTCTTTCCTGTGACCGAGGCAATCTCTATCTGAGATTGTAACAAGTAGTCTATGTAGTACTCAGCTATGTCCCAGGGACAAATCGTAACAGAAAAGGGGTGGCTCTCCTTGGATAGTCCACCTGATGCATGACATTACCCTGTTAATAAGGTTGATGAACCTCATCAATCTCATTCCAATCCATCATCCACCTAGTCAGATCTACTCTCTGTGCATTTGGGGCAAAGATGCTGGGGGTGCCTGGGCGTGTCCTTTTCATAGTAGGGGCAGGTGTAGTTGGGGCAGGTGGGTCAGAGATGGTGGGGACTTCCACACTGATAGCATTGGTAGGTTTGAGTGAGAGTTGGCGAGGTTGGGGGGTCATGTCTGGTGAAGGAGATTCAATTGGAGAGAGGTCGCTTAGGTTGCTGAGGTTGTCTGGGTAAGGGATGGGAGGATGGGGTGGTTGGAATGAGTTGCCACGGTGGTGCTTTGTTGACTTCCCTTTTGGATCTTTCCACGATTTCTGGTCCCTTAATTTCCATAAGAGGTTGATTGATACAAACTGGGAGGGGAAGAAGATTCTCTCATTCTTCGCTATCTGCTGATTTTCCTCTGATCCGTCTATCTGACTCAGCCTCAAACAGGAAACTGCTGCCATTAAGGAAGGTGAACTGTCTTGTAAGTTTGATGTCAACAAAACCTCACTGTCCCATACCTCGGGGTAGTTGGAGGTAGATGGGGTAGATCTTTCCAAAGAAAGTGGAGGCAGGGAGCTGTTTGATGAAGTATCCCAGTCCGCAGAAGTGGAGGGCATCAAGGGTTTGAGCCCCTGCCGTGCAGAGATTTTCTGTGAATGCCTCACTAAGGTTTTCAATGATGTTCTCTTCAACCAAGAGTCGGGTGGAGACATAGCTGTGATAGGTTTCTATGAGGAGGATGACGGAGGATAGTTTTCTGAGTTCCAGGTTGGCTTCTAATAAAGCCAATCCTTGAGGATCATCCAAAACAGTGGCATAGGTGATTCTCCTATAAGCGGGTGGGAGGATCTGGAGATTGAAGATGTCTTTGATCAGGGTGAGGATAAGGGACATGTATAAGGAAGAAAATGGCGGCGTGAGAGGAGAGATTGAGATCATCAGAGTAGAGTTCAAATTGAATGTGAATGACAAAACATAGAGTGATTAAAATGGGGAGGGAGGGTCGTCTGTAAGATAAGAAAAAGGGGAGGGAATGATTGATGATAAGAACAGGAATGGTGGGCTAATATTGGTAATGATATGAGTAGTATTGTTCCTGGCAGTAGTACTTGTGAGTTTGAATATGTTGTTGGTCATAATGTCTTTTTCTTTTTGGGATAAAAACAGAGATGCGAAAGAAGCAATAAGAGTATTTAGTTGGTTTGTCAGTCTTGAGAGAGAACTTGTAGAAATTGCAGTGGAAAGTGGGTTGTTTATCGTTGATCATATTTTATGTTTTCTTTTATACATTTGTAGGGTCTCATCTGCATGTGTGAAGTTGCTCTCAGGTTCCCAGGTGTTTTCCGTGGTTGAGTACCCTTTCCATTGCACTAAATAGGACCTGTGGCCTAGGTGCCCTCTGTGGTTTATGATACATTCAATCTCGTATTCTTCAGTGTCACCTATGATCTCAGGGGGTGGAGGAGTTCCAGCAATCCCGTATTCATCATTTTGGACAAATGGGGAAAGAAGGGAGGCATGGAATACATTATGGATTTTCCAGTTCAGGGGTAAATCCAATTGATATGTTATGGGAGAGAGTACTTTCATGATGGGGAAGGGTCCTTCCCTTTTTGTGCCGAGCTTCTTGGATGGATAGGAGGTTTTAAGGTTTTTATTTGATAGCCACACCTTATTGCCTGTTTTCCAAGGTTTGAACTTTGGGAAGTTATGGGAGAATTGTTGGGCATTGGTGATTGCGGCTAGGGCCTCATCTCGGGCATTTCCCAATTCTTTTAGACAGTTTTCGAGGGTGGGATTAAAGGTTTTCCCTATTGGTGGATAAGTCCTCAGTTTGTAACCCATCATTAGGTGAAATGGGGTTTGTTTTGTTGTGGAGTGTATCAAGGAATTGTGATTGAATTCTGCCATTGGGAGTAGTTCGCTCTAAAGGTCTTGTTGCCCTTGGCAGAATATTCTGAGGTAAGTTTCTAATTTCTGGTTGACTCATTCTGTTTCTCCGTTGGTTTATGGGTAATAGGTGGTAGATAGTGTGACATCATAATTGAGCAGTCTGGCTAATTCCTTGGCAAATGTGGATGCAAATTGTGGACCCCTATCAGAGATGACTTTTGAATGTAATCTGAAGCGTGGGAATACATGCTTGAAAAATAGGGTTGCCACTCCTGCTGCATTAACCATTTTGGTAGTTGGGATGAAAATTGCCCCCCGGCTAAGTCCATGGTCCACCACAACCAATATAGAATCCATGCCCTGGGAAGGGGGAAGATCAGTGATCATGTTCATGGAAATGGTGTGAAAGGGGTGGGGGCTGGTGAAGGAAATAGGGATTGGAGGAGGGCGGGATGGGTTGTTAATATTCTTATTTTGCTGGCATATTGGGCATCCAGCGATATATTTTCTGACAAAGGTTGAGAGGCCCAGCCACCAGTAATCGTGGGATAGGAGTTGGATAGTCCAGTGTTGTCCTCTGTGTCCCCCAGCTGCGGATGAGTGGACAGAATTGACTAAGTCCTTTCTTACATCAGGGGGTATGTAGAGTCGGTGGCAGAAGTGGAGTTGCCCTTCTTCGTAGGTCCAGTCCGAAGGGTGGGATTTGTCAGGGATATGATTTTCCTTGTATATACATTGTAGCATGTCCAGCATCAGAGGATCTTTTTCGGATGAAACTTTAATCTTATCTCATAATATGAGGTTGATCTGTTTGGTAAACAGTTCTTCTGGGAGAAGACAGATTTGGTTGTTATCATTATCAAGGTTTGGATTTGGCATTCGAGAGAGGGCATTGGCTGGGCCCATCTGTGTTCCTAGGAGGTGTTAGAACACTAGATCATATTCTTGTAGAAATAGTTGCCATTGTGTGTGTTGTCTGGAAAGTTTCTGTGCTTCTTTAAGGTATAGGAGGTTTTTGTGATCAGTTAGAAGCATTACCGGATGGTGTGTTCCAGTTAGGTAATGTCTCCAGTTGTCTAACGCATGTATTACCCCCAAGAGTTCCTTGTCATAGATGTCGTAATTTCGTTCTGCGGGTGATAGGGTGCTGGATCTATATGCGCAGGGGTGGAGATCCCCATTGAGATCTTTCTGCATTAATACCCCTCCAGTTCCTACTAGTGAGGCATCTGTCATTACAAAGAATGGTTTACTTGGATTGGGGATGGAGAGTACTGGTTTTTCCAGGAATTGCTTTTGTAGTTCTCAGAAGGCGTTTTCCTCTGTGGGACCTCATGACCACTTCCTTTCTTTTTTTGTCAACTCAATGAGAGGTCTGGCTTTGGTGGAGAACCCATTGATAAACTTCTGGTAGAAGTTACAAAATCCTAGAAAGGAGCATACTTCTTTTATAGTATTTGGGGGGTTCCATTCTTTGATGGCCCTAAGTTTGGTGGGATCTATTTCTGTTTGTCTCTCGGAGATGATCATGCCGAGGTACTTGGTACTTTTTGTGTCGAAGGAGCATTTTTCCAGTTTGAGGTAGAGTTTGTGTTTCATCATTCACTCCAGTACCTTCTTCATTCTTTCATCATGGGTTTTTTGGTTGGGAGAGTGGATAAGGAGGTTGTCCATATAGATGATTAGCCATCCTTCGGCTAGATAATTGGTGAAGATATTGTCCATTAATGCTTGGAACATGGTCGGGGAGTTACAGAGTCCAAAGAACATTACCGTCAGTTCAAACAATCCCATTGGTGTAATGAAGGTGGCCTTCCACCTGTCCTCCGGTACTATTCATATGTTATTATAACCCCACTGTATGTTCATTTTGGTGAAGATCTTAGATCCCCTTAGTTTGTCAATCAGATCTCCAATGAGGGGTAATGGATAGGTGTTCTTGACTATATGCTCATTCAAGTACTGGTAGTTTTGGCAGGGTCAGAGTTTTCTGTCTTTCTTATCAATGAAGAAAAAGGAGGAGGCCTGGGGGGATTTGGACATTTGAATTTTTCCGCTTTTGAGGTGTTCTTCAATGAACTTTCTGCATGCTTCCATTTGTTCCGGGTTTAAGGGGTAGTTCTTGGCTTGTCAGGGTGTAAAGAATGGGAGGAGGTCAATATGGTGATCATAACTTCTTTTAGGGGGAAGCATGGTGGTGGCTTCTTCCAAGAATACCTGTTGGTATTATTGGAATTTGCTTGGTAGTATTATCTCCTTTTTCTGCTCCTTTCGGGCTATGTCTGTAGAGATAGTGAGTTTGTGGATTTCCTCC
>JBBPJU010001575.1:0-11183 GCA_038088875.1 Austroboletus festivus | reverse complement strand
AGGTATTACCTCCATTTTACCCGATAGATCTCACATATCCTTTCTCAATCCTTTAGGTAATTCTCTCACATGAGTGGGAGAGTTCCCATGCACTGCCCTTCCTTTTTATCCATAGGCAGTGCATGCCATCAATTACAGAAGTTGTTTCACGATCTCATCTCTGATGAGATCTTTCTCCTAATGGACGCTCTTCCATTCCCTGCCGCTCTTTAGGCAGGTAGTTATTCCGAAACCCCTGCGTGGAATAGATTCCCATCCTATTCCCCTTACATATAAATAGTGCCCATGTAACTTAGAACGTTTCCTTAGTTAGATTCTATGCAATCCAACATGGAGTCAGCTGCACCTTTGAGTGAAGAGGGTTCTTCATTCATCAAGAGAGTTCTTCTGAGGCATTGCCTCAATCACCGCTACATCGTCTATACCCTTGGGACCCGCGCCAGAGCCAACATTCTTTCCGGCTTCATCCATCGCTGCCCCCATTTAGGATACGTTGATCATTTGATCGCCAAGCAGCTCGGCCTCTGCGTACTGCGTTCTGTATCATTATCCTGACATCCTGATGAATGTCCTGATGATTCCTCAGATAATTCTGCCATCACCCTGCTTCCCCCATCTCTTTTTGTCAACATTGTCAACATGGCCTTACATACTAGTATCACTTCCCTCTCCTCATCCGACCCTCTGGTCCAACGCACCCTTTCACATCTCTCCAATGCACCTCCTACTCTTCGCAACTGTCTCACAGACTGGAAATATGAAGATGACATCCTCACCTATCAAAACCACATTTATATTCCCCCTTCGCTCCAACATAACATAGTCTCCCGATGCCATGATCACCCCTCTGTGGAACACCCGGGTTTCCTTAAAACTCGTCAACTGGTGTCTACTGACTTCTGGTGGCCTGGCCTCATGTCCTTCATTCAACAATATGTAACCAGTTGTGCCACTTGCTAGGCCAACAAGTCCAACACACACCCAACCACCCCACCCCTTCTCCCCATTAAGTCCTCATATACATGACCGTTCCAACAGATCTCCTGTGACCTTATCACTGACCTTCCCTTATCGGCTGGCTTTGATTCCCTCTTGCTCATGGTCAACCATGGGCTTACAAAGGGGGTAATTCTCTGCCCAACAAAGAAAACAGTCACTGCAGAAGGAATAGCAACTCTTTTCTTCCACAAAGTTTACAAAAGGTTTGGGTTATACAACAAAATCATCTCTGACAGAGGACCACAGTTTGCATCCTCCTTTGCTAAAGAATTAGGAAAACTACTAAAATACGATCTCGCCCTATCCACTGCCTATCATCCTCAGACAGATGGTGAAATAGAAAGAGTCAATCAAGAAATAGAAACCTATCTCCATATCGTCTGTGGTAACCATCCCTCTGATTGGACTAAACATGTTTCTACCACTGAATTTACTCATAACTGTCGACCCCACTCTGTCACAGGGAAATCCCCATCCTATCTAATGATGGGCTATGAACCCCTAGCCCTCCCATCCATTTTCCCTAATAGCAAAATACCTGCTATAGAAGAAAGAGTTAAAAGACTCCTTGCCACCCAGGAAGAGGCTATCATAGCCCATATATTGGCCAGACAAACCATGGCCGCACGTTCAAGAAAGTCTTTTGTGCCATTTGCTAAAGGAGATAAGGTTTGGTTAGAAGCTTGCAATTTAAAAAGGAACATAGATAACCCAAAGTTTGCACCCAAGAGAGAAGGGCCTTTTACCATTACCCAGGTGCTATCTCCTATCTCCTATCAACTACGCCTTCCCAGTACCTGGAAGATTCACCCCGTTTTCCATGCCTCCCTTCTCACCCCTTATCACAAAAATGCCATATATGGAAAGAACTTCCCTAGACCACCCCCAGAGTTAATAGAAGGTGAAGAAGAATACGAAATTGAAAAGATCATACATCATCGTGGAACCCTGTCTAACCACTCTTATCTGATCCGATGGAAGGGATATTCTGCCAAAGAAGACTCATGGGTTCCTAAGCAGGATATGAAAAATGCAAAGTTCACCTTGAAAGAATATAAAAACCATCGTCCTTTCTCTTTGTCTCCTTAGCTTCTACCACCATTGATGCTACCACTCTCAGAACTTTCATCTCAAAAATGTCTTCCATCTCTTCCATTTCTTCTTTCATTGACACCCCCGCCTTGACTCCCACTCGCCCCATTACTCCTCTTGTTACTCTCGAAGCCATCACTGCCACTGCAAACATGTTGACCACCAGTATGCTCCCTCCTGGCATACCTTACCCTCCTATGCATGCCAATCCTATGACTGAATCCCTTCTTGAAAACACCCAACGAGAACAGGTTTATACGGAGATTCTTTGCCACCCAGGACACGCCTTAGCCATCAATGATGTTCTTCACCCCCACTCGGCACTTCATAATCTTTTCCTGGCCCATTTGGGATGTGGAACTTTAGAAACGATGAGTCATGTTATGACATCTAATGCTCATCTCGCCCTGTACTCATCCAAATTACGGTGAGTCAGCAAAGATATTCAGACTCTTATTGAAGACGCTATGCATCAGCTAGATATAACCCATTTGTTAGAATAAATCAATGAAGTCGCCAAGGAGAAAGGGGAATGCTCTGCTACCTACTGGGCGGCCACTACTCCTTCAGCCTCCTCTTCTCCTTTAGATCCCCAGGAACAGGCTCTTCCAGACCATGTAGAAGCATGGTGGTCTGGGAGCAATAATACCCTTCCCTTATCTCCTCAACACCCTCACTACCATAAAGCCTGTTTCTCCTGCCATCAACTTGGACATATTCGTGTTGAATGTCTGTTCTACCAATGTACACATTGCCTTAAATGGTGACCAGGTCATACTATGCATCAATGCCCTCTTCGTCGACGAACACCATCCCAGTCATCATTATCGTCCACATCATCTGCCTCTCATCATGCTACTACCTGGTTTGCTCTTCCTGTTCCATCTCCTCTGGGCATTCCATTTCCCTGCCAAAGTATGGGACGTGGTCATCCTAGAAGGTCTCCTCCCTGTCCTCATTCTCCTAGCCCTCAGTCAGAGGGTTCTCTCATTGACATGTACGATCCTGTCACAGAGTCTAATATGACAGGGGACATTTGTGATATTTAAGATGAGACTAAACCAGCTGCTGTGTGCTGGCTCACTTTATATCTCTTGCAGTTGCTTCAAGTGTACAAAGGGGGTAATGTTACGATTTCTTTCCTCTCTTATCTTTTGTATCATTTCTTACTCTTTACTTTGTACTTGACTCTAGTCTTTCACTTCTGCTTGGATAATCTTAATAGGATAAGTCCAATTCGTATTCAGGCTGAGTCATACATCCTTATTCATGTTTACTCATTTCTACTTCGTAGTCGGCCCGATTACTCAGCAGTTACCTGTTATTATGAGTCATTCTCTTATCTTCTGACTCATCGATTATTCTTTGATGTTCCATTGTATTCTATATGACTTATCCATGGAGAGCCTTGTTTCCATTCAAGGCAGGATTTCCATACTGCCTCTCATTTCTCTACACTATATAAGACTGTCTGGACACTGCCATGTACTCTAGTCTAGTTCTCCCTTACAATCACATCCTTTGTGCTTGTCACTCCCATCAGACTCCTGAGTGTTCTCTCCCACTCAGTCTCCCTGACTCTAGTCTTCGTCCTACTCTGAGTGGATGCTATCTCTTTGAACTTCACAAGTATCTACTAAACAATACTCTATCCCAAACCCTTGACCCTAAGGGCTACACTTGGACCTACCCAGCACAAGCATAACAGATTGCCCCTGGCTTAATGCCAACATCATGACAGCAGCTTATGGAGGGAATTCAGACAGATAACATTAGTTCTGGAAAGAGGAAGTACAAGGTGTGACCTGGGGAGAGGAATCTGAAGGTGAGCCTGTGCCAGGATGGTGGAATGTTCAAGCACCACCCCTGCCCCTGGAGGAGACCACACCCCCACCTGAGTGGCCCACTAATGCTGCATGGATGTAATGCATCCATGAACCTTTACCAGTATGATTTCCTCTTATCTATCTTATGGACTACTTCCCATTCATGATTGCATCCCTTCATCTGTGCGATTCTCTTTCTCCCCTACCTATGCCTATCTCCTTGATTCCCCTTTGCCCTAGGACAGTCCCCCCCTTACCTACAACTACCTCTTATGGTCATAACAGTGTCCCCTTTTCCTATAAATACAACTGCCTTGTACAGTAGAAACCCTAACTAGATTTATGTTTAATCTACATGGTATTTGGTTCTCCTGCTATTTCTAAGTGAGGGCGGCAGTTATTAACTTATCAAAACCCTACCAGACTTTTATCAGTCTCCTGTCTACTGTTGAGTGATAGCTAGAATGTCAAAGGTTCTTTGTGTCTAGATCTATACCCATAGATTATGTCACAAGTCTGGGATGGTTTTGGGAAGTCTTTACTGCAGTTCTCACTTAGGATTGGCAGGATAACCAAATATCAGGTAGATTAAACATAGATCTAGTTAGAGATTCTACTGTACATGGCAGTTGTATTTATAGGGGATAGGGGGGTACTGCTCTGATCATAAGAAGTGGTCATGGATAAAAGGGGAACTGTGACATGATCTATGGATATAGATCTTAAGGCACAATAATCCCTAGCATTCTAGCTGTCACTCAACAGTAGACAGGAGACTGATAGAAGTCCGGGATGGTTTTGGTAAGTCTTATCAGTGACCTTTGCTTCAGGGGCAACCATTGGACCAAATACCACGTAGATTAAATGTAGATCTAGTTAAGGAATTGTTGTACAAGGCAGTTGTATTTATAGGGGTAGGGGAGCACTGCCATGATCATGATAAGTGGCCATGGGTAAAAAGGGGACTGTCCATAGGGTAAAGGGTTACAGAGATAAGCATAGATGGAGGAATAAGTGATCACATCAGTGTAAGTGTTACGATCCTCATTTTCCCCATCTTTTTCTAATCATTTTCATATTAAAATTATCTTATTTTTTGGACTTAGAAACTTTTCACATTTGTGGGAACAAGTTTCCCTTTATATTATTTGGGTAGACCCGACAACCTCATGCCTTCCCCTTTTCTCTTTCAGACTTCTTATCCATAAGGGGATAGGAATATATGTTTTCCTCATTTCTTTAATTCCTGTTTCTTCTATGTTTCAGAAACATGCCTTTTAATCTCCACATACTTCTCTTCCATTTCATGGCAGTGCCATGCTTCTCATGACTCAGGCAGACTTCAATAGCACAGCCTTTATGGTACAATTCCATTTCTCTTTTATTCTATTGGCTGCCACACTTGGCTGTATATATTGCCTTATATTTACAGTCCAGGATCATATTCTAATGGTTCCCTATTTAGAAGTAGTACAAACATGTACATACAGTAAAGTAGTATATAAAGGCCCAGGAGCACTAGACTGGATCCCCAGTTTAGTGGTCTTGGAGATTTCCCTCTCTAAAGACCTTCCTCTAAAGAAAGGATTACTAAGTCGTTGTAATTAAAGCTAAGCATCAAGAATCACTAGTGCTTGAGGCATTAGGATTTTGAGGTGTTTCATTACCACTAAACTGTGTAACCACCATCCAACAAGGGGATTCTGGAAAAGAAAGACAAGTGCTGCTTCTACTTTGGAACTACAAGATACAGTTTCAAGTCTTCGACAACAAAGCCTAGTAGTAAGCCAAAAGATACAGCTTTTATTAGTAGGGACAGGTACTCATAAGAACAGTGCCTACAACCCCCATTGTTGAATCTTCAGGTAGCCCCAGCATTGGGTACTCTAGGAGTGAGGAAGCTCAGGAGCTATTAGATTTGATCTATAGCGACCTCTATGGAGGATTGAGATATCCGGAAGGATACAATGAAGAAGAAGTTGACCTGAATGACTTGTGGCCAAATGGAAGAATTCCTTCACCCCCACTGTCTTTCCCATTAGGCAATGGCCTTTTTCTAGAAGAAGTACTGGGAAGAGAGATGTTATGATTTGTCCTTGGGACATGATATGGAATGCAGGATGTGAAGTCTGAGTCTCCAAGTGATAAGCTGATCAAAGGCTCCTAAGTGCAGAGCATACCTAAGGCACACTGTAAGGACAGACTTTCAGGCCGCAGCTGCCTCGTGATAGAGGATGAAGCGATAGCTCAGGGTCTGCCTGAATAGGACTCTCTCAAGGAAAGGTAAACTGTCCACCTTTCCAAGGTGCAGCATAAACTTCATGTAAAGTTGCATAGAATTTAGCTAGAGAGCTAACTATAATACAAAGGGGCTTATATACGTAACTGGGTAGGTATGGGAAAGTATTCCTATATGGACTAGTAGATCCAATATAGGAATATGCCCACTCCAATTGGGAATGGGGAATGGAAAGCATCCAAAAGAAATATATGATTTAATAAATCACACACTGCCTATGGATAAAGTAAGAAGGGCAGTGCGCAGGAGTTCTCCTAATTGAGGAGAAACCCCAAACCTAATCTCTAAAGCGGATATATGAGTTTTGCAGTGAAAGGAGGGGGTAATACCACATCTGGATGCTGTGTGGAGAAGGTATGGGCGATGTGGTAACTTGCCATAACTAAAGGGTGAACCAATATATCCTAGTCGAGATAAGTTCCTATTGGGGGTCGGAAGAGAAAGAGGAAAACAAAGAACAGGAAGAGAAATAAAGTACTCAAGGGAGAAATGGGAAGTGGTGCTCCGCTCAAAGCAGGAACTCCGCAAGTTTCTCGGCATCCCATGTGAACCACTCGGGATTGCCTGGGGGAATGTTCTCTTGGTTCTCTGGGAGCGGCGGAGATGCATTCCATATGTCAAGGAACTCTCCCCAAGCTAGCCCGCTTGAGAAGTTGTCATCAATGTCCATTGCCTACTCTAGTGAGTTGAAAGAAAAAGATGGTGCATCCAACTCTTCCAGGTAGGGAGTCGGAGGCCTCACCCATCATTCCATAACAGGACATAGCTGAGTACTATATGGACTACTCTTTTCCTTTGATCTTTCTTACTCTTGACTTACTTGTTGATTCCTAGATGAGTCCTTTACATTCCATGCAGATATGCTCCATTTCCCTTGACTCATCTAGTCTTTGTTATTCATGCTTACCTGATTTCCTTTGGTCATAGATGTTTCCTTTGACCTGATTACTTATTGTATATTTGTCATGGATGAGTCATTCTTATCTCTTATCTTGGTTCAACCCTTCACCCTTCTGACTCATCCATTCCATTATTATCTCAGCTTATCTGTTCTTCCTGACTTAGCCCCTGATCTCAGATCACTTTCCATTTTTCTGGCTAAGTCAGCACTTCTTTGATGTTCCATTGTATTCTTGGACATTCTGATGACTCATCACCATGACTCATCATCAGCCCCCTTTACCCTGTTTCCTTTCTTGTACTACACAGCTGCCTTCCCCTGACCACTATATATAGCAGCTTCCCCTGTACTATAGTTCCCCATCTTAGATCTCCCTTGACAATTCCCTATTTCCTTGCATAATTCCCTCTCGTCTCTATTATGATCCCCTGATACTCCTGTACCCTCTACCTCCTTGAATCTATCTTTTGCATCATTCCATTGTCATCTGCTCGCCTCAGACATCCAACTGTCATTTCACTGAAGAACCTCCTTTCATCAGCAAATACTTCCTGAATGACTTCGTTCCTTGTCATCTTGCTGAAAGATCACTCCAATTCTTGGTGATGTTCCTCTGTTCTCCTCCTTCTTCGTCACATCACCAATCCCTTGACTGCTGATGACTTCCCTTGACATCAATCTCCATCTCCCCAAGTCACCTCCTTGACAGGACTATGACAGTTCTCCTTATCTAGTCGATCCCATGGCAATGCCCATCACACCCCTTGACCCCTGGTGATGTTCTCCTTACCACTCGCCCATCACCATCCTCCTCCTCTGTCTGCCTCTAGGAGCTTACCTTTGCCCTTCCTTTCCACCCCTGTCTCTGTCCTCTGAATAGGGATATAAGGGCTACCCTTGGGCCTACCCGGCTCAAGCGTAACACCTGGCTAAGTCTGTGGTCCACCATGACCAAGATGAAGTCCACTCCCAGGGAAGGGGGTAGATTGGTGATCATGTCCATGGAGTTAGTATGGAAGGAGTGGGGGCTGGAGACTGGAATTGTTATGGAACGATGGAGGCGTTCCCTGACGCCGTACCCGGAGGCGCTAGACGCGCTGTCTTTTTCTTTCTCTTCAGGACATTTCGCCGAGATGCAGGACGACTTCTCAAGCTCTTTAGCTTGGGGAGATTCTTTAGACGTGTGGTCAGCTTCACCTCTGCTGCCAGACAACCAGGAGAACGTTCCCCCAGGGAACGAGGAGTGGTTTACCTGGGATGACCAGGAGTTGTATGATTATGTAAGGAGGCGTGAGAACACTTTCCCTTTCAATTCGGAATAGGAACTCTTCTATTTATTTTCACTGATCCTTTTAGGATATATTCGATCTATTCCACAGTTACTGTCAGTTACCTAACCACCCTTCCCGCTCCTCACAGCATCCACCGGTTTAGGTATTACCTTCCTCCTACCCGATAGATCTCATATATCCCTTCTCGATCCTTTAGGTAATTCTCTCACACTTGTGGGAGAATACCCATGCACTGCCCTTCCCTTTTATCCATAGGCAGTGCATGCCGTCAATTACGGTATTCATGTTCCATTCCTCTTTTACCACTCAAGGACGCTCTTCCATTCCCTGCTTCTATTATAGCAGGTAGTATTCTGAAACCCCCGCAGGGAATAGATTCCCATCCTATTCCCTTTACGTATAAATAGCGCCCATGTAACTCTATAGTTTCCTTAGTTAGATTCTATGCAATCCAATGTGGAGTCTGCTGCACCTTTGAGCAAGGAAGGTTCTTTGTTCATTGAGAGAGTTCTTCTGAGGCATTGCCTCAACCACCGTTACATCATCTACACTCTAGGGACCTGCGCCAGGGCCAACGTTCTTTCCGGATTCATACGTCGCTGCCCCCACTTAGGCTACATCGACCATCTTATTGCGAAGCGGCTCGGGCTCCATGTACTGCATTCCGTATCAGGAATGGGAATTTGGGGTGGGTGTGATGGGTTATTGATGTTTTTGTTTTGTTGGCATATTGGGCATCCTGCGATGTATTTTCTGACAAAGGTGGAGAGTCCCAGCCACCAATAGTCATGAGATAGGAGTTGGATGGTCTGGTGTTGTCCTCCGTGTCCTCCTGCTGCAGATGAGTGGATAGACTGGACTAAGTCTTTTCTGGCATCAGGGGGTATGTAGAGTTGGTGGCAGAAGTAGAGTTGTCCTTCTTCATAGATCCAGTCTGTCGGGTGGGACCTGTCCACAATATGGTTTTCCTTGTACATGCATTGGAGTGCATCTAGTACTAGCAGATCTTTTTCTGATGAAATCTTGATTTTGTTTCATAGCACTAGATTGATCTGATTGATGAATATCTCTTCTGGGAGGAGGCGGATTTGGGCATTGTCATTATCAAGGTTTGGGTTTGGCATTCTGGATAGGGCATCTGCTGGGCCCATTTGCATTCCTGGGAGGTGATGGAATACAAGATCGTATTCCTGTAGGAATAACTGCCATCGTGCGTGTCATCTGGAGAGTTTTTGTGCTTCTTTGAAGTACAAAAGGTTTTTGTGGTCCATTAGAAGTGTTACCAGGTGATGAGTTCCGGTCAGGTAATGTCTCCAGTCGTCCAATGTGTGTATCACCCCCAGGAGTTCCTTATCATAGATGTCATAATTTTGTTCTGTGGGTGATAAGGTGCTAGATCTGTATGTGCATGGGTGGAGATCCCCATTGGAGTCTTTCTGCATTAATACTTCTCCAGTTCCTACTAGTGAGGCATCCGTCATGACGAAGAATGGTTTGTTTGGATCTAGGATGGAGAGTACTGGATTCTCTAGGAATTGTTTTTGTAGTTCTTGGAAAGTGTTCTCCTCAACAGAGCTCCACAACCATTTCTTTTCCTTTTTTGTTAATTTGATGAGGGGTCTGGCTTTGGTGGAGAACCCATTAATGAATTTTCAGTAGAAATTGCAGAATCCTAGAAAGGAGCATACTCCTTTTATGGTGGTTGGGGGATTCCATTCTTTGATGGCATTAAGTTTGGTGGGGTCCATTTCTGTTCATCCCTCCGAAATGATCATTCCTAGATACTCGGTGCTTTTTGTGTTGAAGGAGCATTTCTTCAGTTTGAGATAGAGTTTATGTTCCATCATTCTTTCCAGGACCTTCTTTGTTCTTTCATCATGGGTTTTCTGATCAGGGGAGGTCATCTATGTATATGATAAGCCACTCCTTGGCTAGATAATCAGTGAAGATATCGTCCATCAGTCCCTGGAAGGTGGTGGGGGAGTTATAAAGTCTGAAGAATATTACGGTTGGTTCAAAGAGTCCCATTGGTGTGATGAAAGTGACCTTCCATCTATCTTTGGATACTATGTGAATGTTGTTGTACCCCCATCGTACGTCCATCTTCACAAAGATCCTAGATCCCCTTAATTTGTCAATCAGATCCCCGATGAGGGGTAGCAGGTAAGCATTTTTGATGGTGTGCTTGTTTAGGTACCAATAGTCTTGGCAGGGCCAGAGTTTTCTGTCTTTCTTATCTATGAAAAAGAAAGAGGATGCTTGGGAGGACTTGGATTTTTGGATCTTTCTGCTTTTAAGGTGTTCCTCAATGAACTTCCTACATGCTTCTGTCTGCTCTGGATTTAGAGGGTAGTGCTTGGCTCATCGGGGTGTGAAGGAGGGGAGAAGGTCAATGTGGTGATCATAGTTTCTCTTGGGGGGAAGTGTGGTGGTGGCTTCTTCCAAGAATACTTGTTGATACTGTTGGAATTTCCCCAGTAGTATTATTTCTTCTTTCTGCCCTTTTCAGGCTATGTCTGTAGAAATAGTCAATTTGTGGATTTCTTCTTGGTCTGTGCAGCATTGGATGAGTACTTCTTCATTTGGTTCTTCCACCAGGTTGGTAGTAAGATATTTGATTAGATATCTTTGTTCTTCTGGACAGGCCCCTCTTTTCCCCCCTTTTAGTTCATGATGGACCCAATCAATTACTGGGTTATGTTGGGTTAGCCAGCTCATTCCTAGGATCATGATGGTCTTTCTGCTTTTGATTACTAGGAAGTCCCTTGTTTCCC
>JBBPJU010001574.1:0-11184 GCA_038088875.1 Austroboletus festivus | reverse complement strand
TCTTTTCTGGGCTTTGCAAACTTCTATCGGCGATTCATTCCTCATTATTCAGAAATAGCTCGCCCTCTTCTCAACCTCACAAAAAAGGACCAACAATGGGTCTGGTCACCCAAATGTAACAATGTATTTACAGGGCTTAAAAAACTCTTCCTATCACAGCCGATCCTCCAGTTCCTGAATTCTTCTGCTCCGTTCGCCATCGCTACAGATGCCTCCAAATATGCTACTGGGGGCATCCTTCTCCAAACAGATTCTAACGGTGACTGGCATCCATGCTCCTACTTATTCCAAACATTCTCACCTACAGAACAAAATTATGATATTTACGATCGAGAACTCCTTGCAGTAATCCATGCTCTCAAAGCGTGGCAACACTATCTCCTTGGTTCTCCTTTCCCTGTTCAAGTATTTACTGACCATAAAAATTTATTATACTTTAAACAACTGCAAAACCTTAATCGCCAACAAGCCCGCTGGCTTCTCGACCTTGCAGATTACGATCTTAAGATGATCCATGTCCCCGGCCCTCTCCTCGCAGGTCCAGATGCACTGTCCCGCCGTCCTGACCAATGCCCTAACGACTCCTCTGATAACTCTTCCATCGTTCTCCTTTCCCCATCTCTTTTTATCAACCTCATCAATACTACCTTACAATCCAGCATTACATCTCTCTCCTCCTCTGACCCTCTAGTACAATGCACTATTTCTAACCTTTCTGACTCTCCTCCTGCCCTCTGTACCCGCCTCTCGGAGTGGAAATATGAAGACAATATCCTCACCTATCAAAACCGCATTTATGTACCTCCGCCACTCCGTCATGACATTGTTTCACGCTGTCATGACCACCCCTCCTCTGGCCACCCTGGTTTCCTAAAAACCCGTCAACTGGTCTCGGCCAACTTCTGGTGGCCAGGTCTTGCTTCTTTCATCTGCCAGTACGTCACCGGTTGTGCCACATGCCAGGCCAATAAAGCAAATACCCATCCTATGAGTCCCCCACTTTCTCCTATTAAATCCTCTTGTACCTGTCCTTTTCAACAAATCTCTTGCGATCTCATCACTGACCTCCCACTTTCAGCGGGATTTGATTCCCTTTTGGTCATGGTTGACCATGGGCTTACAAAGGGGGAATTCTCTGCCCAACAAAGAAAACTGTCACAGCAGAAGGAATAGCTACCCTCTTCTTTCATAAAGTTTACAAAAGATTCAGACTATATGACAAAATCATCTCCAACAGAGGTCCACAATTTGCATCTTCCTTTGCTAAAGAACTGGGAAAATTGTTGAAGTATGACCTTGCCCTGTCAACTGCTTACCATCCCCAAACAGACGGAGAAACAGAACAGGTTAATCAAGAAATCGAAACCTATCTATGTATTGTTTGCAGTAATCACCCATCTGACTGGACAGATTATATTTCAACCGCAGAATTCACTCACAATCGTCGTCCCCACTCAGTTACAGGGAAATCCCCATTCTACTTAATGATGGGTTATGAACCTCTAGCTCTCCCAACCGTCTTAACAACCAGCAAAGTCCTGGCCATAGAAGAACGAGTCAAAAGACTCCTGGCAGCTCGAGAAGAAGCCTTAGCAGCCCATGAACTGGCCAGACAGCTAATGGCCGCACGCTCAAAGAAGACCTTTATGCCATTTGCTAAAGGAGATAAAGTTTGGCTAGAAGCATGAAACCTAAAAAGAAATATAGATAACCCAAAGTTTGCACCCAGGAGAGAAGGACCCTTTACCATTGTTCAGGTGTTATCTTCTGTCTCATACCGCTTATGTCTCCCCAGTACCTGGAAGATTCATCCTGTCTTCCACGCCTCTCTTCTCACCCCTTATCATGAGAACAACGTTTATGGAAAGAACTTCCCTAGACCACCTCCGGAGTTAATAGAAGGTGAAGAAGAATATGAAATCGAAAAGATTATACATCACCACGGAACTCCATCAAACTGCTTCTATCTGATCCAATGGAAGGGATACTCCGCCGAAGAAGATTCATGGGTCCCAGAGTGGGATATGAAAAATGCAAAGTCCACCTTGGAAGAATATAAAAACCATCATCCTTCCTCCTCTTCTCTTTAGCTTCTACCTCAATTGATGCTATCACCCTTCAGATTTCTTTATACTTGAAATGTCTTCCATTACTTCTGTCTCATCTTTCATTGACACCCCCACTTCAACTCCTACTCATTCCATTATGCCCCTTGTCACTCTCGAAGCCATCGCTAACACTGCTACCAACATCTCTACCCCTAGTATGCTCCCACCGGGTGTACCATACCCTTCTATGCATGCGGAACATATGACTGACCACCTCCTTGAAAAAGTGCGAAGAGAACGAGTCTACATGGAAGTCCTTCGTCATCCTGGACACACCCTCACCATCAACGACCTCCTTCACCCTCATTCAGCACTCCATAATCTCTTCATGGCCCATTTGGGGTGTGGAACCCTCAAGACAATGAGTCGAACCATGACTTCGAACGCCCATGTAGGACTTTTTACATCGAAGTTACGACATATTGGTATGGACATTCAACACCTTATCGAAGACACCATGCATCAGCTGGATATGACTCACATGTTAGAAAGAATTGAAGAGGTGGCCAGAGAGAAGGGCGAACGACAAGCAGCACATTTAGCTGCTACCACTCCATCCACCTCGTCATCACCTCTCACCCCCGAAGAACAAGCCCTATTAGATCATGTTGAGGCTTGGTGGTCAGGAGGCGACCATACTATGCCCTTGTTCCCCTGTCACCCTCGCTATCACAAAGCTTGTTTCTCCTGCCATCGCCTAGGCCACCTCAGAGTAGAGTGTATCTTCTATTAATGTCCTTGTTGCCTTAAATGGCGACCCGGTCATACCCAGCACTCTTGTCCACTCCGCCGTCGCACTCCCTCTCAGTCCTCTTCCTCATCGTCTACTTCTGCTGCATCACATCGAGCTACCACCCATTTCACATTACCTGTTCCACCTCCACCTGGGATTCCATTCCCTCGCCAAAGTATGGGGTGAGGTTGTCCCAGGAGATCTCCTCCTTGTCCTCGTTCTCCGAGCCCTCAGTCAGAAGGTTCCCTTATTGACATGTATGATCCTGTTGCCAAGTCCAACATGACAGGAGATGTCTGTGACATTTAGGTTGAGACTAAACTGGCTGCTGTGCGCTGGCTCAACTAGAAGTCTCTCGCAGTAGCTTCGAGCATACAAAGGGGGTAATGTTACGATTTCTTTTCCTTTCTACTCATTGTACCGACTTTAGCCTTTCTATTTTTCTCTTGGATAATCCCACTTGGGATAAGTCCAATTCGTCTTCAGGCTGAGTCATATCTCTTTACTCATGCTTACTCATTTGTATTCAGTAATCAGCCTGATTACTCAGTTGATATCTGTCATCATGAGTCATCTTCTTATCTTCTGACTCATTGATTGTTCTGTGACATTCTATCATCTTCTATATGACTCATTTACAGACAGCCTCGTCTCCATTCAAGGCAGTATTCCCATACTGCCTCTCATTCTCCCTCACTATATAAGTCTGTCTACTCGCTGCCATGTACTTTAGTCTAGTTCTCCCTTACAATCACACCTCTTGTGTTTGTTCCCTTGTCAGACTCCTGAGTGTTCTCTTCCACTCAGCCTCCCTGACTCTAGTCTTTGTCCTACTCTGAGTGGATGCTCCTCATCTTGAACTCTTGAGTATTCACTAGATGATACTCTATAAATGAATCCTTGACCCTAAGGGCTATGCTTGGACTTACCCAGTACAAGCGTAACAAAAGAACTAGACTCGCATATTGCGACTAGTTTTACTCTACATCGCCCACCATTTCACTTCCCAGACATCTTAGTTGGCACCTTCGCCAAAATCCAGAAGAACCTGAACCCGAAACCTCAGAACCTGCCGAATCCCCTGAATCCTCAGAAGAAGAACCCTCTGATCCTGACATTCCCATTGATGATGAACCAACTGATCTCCCTGATCTTGCTGAACAACTAGCATCCACCCTTGTTATCCCAAGAGTCCCCACTCCTCCTAGCCCAACCCCTCGACCCCAGACAGGTCGAGTCTTCTTCCCACCACTAGTACGCCCTACTCCCACTCCGCCAAACACCATGTCCTCCTCAAAACCTACTGAATTACACCTTGGTACTCCAGAAGATTTTGATGGTGCTCCAACCAAGGCTCTACCATGGTTAAGGACAGTACAACTTTACCTTGCTGTTAGCGTTGACCTCTATAATACGGATACAAAGAAAATTGCTTACGTGTTGTCCTACATGAAGAAGGGAACAGCCCTTACTTGGGCTGCTACGTTCAGAGAAACTAAGCTAACTGGAGGCAACTTCACTCTAGGATCCTGGACGGACTTCGAAACCTCCTTCAAAGATATGTTCGATAACAAGGACGCAAAAGGAGAGGTGTTAGCTTGGTTAGCCAAGACCCAAATCTACAAAAATCGCTCTGGAGGGTATAATCCAACCCTTCAGAATTATATCGCCAATTTCAAAAATAAAGTCGCCATTGCAGGAGTAAGCAATGACAATGTCTTGATTAACTATTTTGCATCAGGAATCCCTGTCTCCTTAATGAGATGTGTTCACACCATGGAAACTGTACCAACCACCATTGACAGCTGATACACCAAAACTGCTCACTTTGCCACTGTCGAAGAAAGAGCTCTTGAAATTGCTTCCAGACACAAGAAAGGTAATACTACCTTTACCCCGACCTTCACCCCTCGAACTACCAGAGATCCCAACGCCATGGACGTGGATCTCATAGCTCTGCCGAAGAAGTTGACTGACAAAGAACGAGAAAGATGTAGAAGGGAAGGACGTTGCTTCAAATGCCATCAGAAAGGACATATGACAAAGGACTGCAAGGTCAAATTTGAAAGGAAATCACCTGCAGTACCACCCAAGGATATCAAGGTCGTCAAGTCTGGAGTAGAGGAAGTAGAAGAGCAAGTCATAGGAAAGGTGGCGATGGATTTTTAGAAAGGAGGACGAAAGCAATGCACGTACCTCCTTTACCTCGACCATGTACTAGTATTAAAGCCATGCGAATCCCTATTCAACTCCTTCTCATATCAGACATGGTCAAAGTCATCACCACCTCTGCTTTAGTCAATTCAGGAGCCCAAATCTCTTGCATAGACTGGAGTTTCATCAGGAAACACCATCTTCCTCGACACTGACTCTCATCTTTCATCACTGTATGAAATGCCGATGCCTCTCTAAACAAAGGAGGATTGATTAAATTCACCACGACTCTCTTTGTTAATGTCAATGGACTTCTTTGACGAACCACCTTCCACATCATGAATTGTGGAAAAGAGAATGTCATACTTGGACTTTCATGGCTGACAGAGACCAATCCAATGATCAACTGGAAGAAAAGAACTCTCCAAATCCCTCTAGAAACCGACCAATCAGCTGAATTCATGGCTCTTCACGAACAAACAAAACAGGAAAAAGAAGGGCTTTATGCAAAACGGAGGTATCAAGAACCACCCCCAAAACATGTCTCAGTGGATGCTTTAGCCGATGAACATCTTTTTGCTTATTTAGATCGAACCGAAGATGATGTCCTCTATGCGCAAATCGCCCTGAGTAGAGATATGACATATCTAAAGCCACTTCAATCTCTATCCAGAACCATCTTGGCCAACCGCCACTTCATCCCCAACCCCTCCTTAACCTGCACAACCCTGACTACGTCAACTCAACTAGCCATCGACCATAAAAAGAAGGAAGTGGCTTTACCAGATGCCTACGTGGAGTACAAAGATATCTTTGCCAACGAAAATACTCCTCTTTTCCCTAAAAGAGATTGTAACCATGAAATCAATCTCACCGAAAACTTCATCCCAAAGATAGGGAAACTATACCCCCTCACTGCTGAAGAACGAAAAGCCCAGGATGAGTTCTTAGATGAAAACCTGAAATCAAAAAAAATTCGTCCTTCCTCCTCCCCACAAGCTGTTACGGAACGGTGGAGATGGCCGCCGACTCCCTACCCAGAGGCCCTGGACACCCCCTCGTTTTCCTTCTTCGAAGGGGGAATGATGGACGTTCATGACAACTTCGTGAGGGGAGTCACATGGGGAGACTCGTTGGAATTCTGGAACAGGTCCCCACCTCTCCCGGAGAACCAGGAGAATGTTCCCCCCGGGCAGGAGGAGTGGTTTACGTGGGATGAGGAGGAAGTGGCGGACTTCTTCCTCCGTCATGGAGGAGAATTCCCCTTTGCAGGGGATGGACAAGAGGACACCGGAACGAATGGTTTCTTTTCCTTTAATTAAGTTCTTTCTTTCTTTCGTTCTTTCTCTTCCCATTCGTCGACACTCCCGTCATGATCTGTAACCCACAGCCTTGTCAGTTACCTAGTCACCCATACCCGCTCCACACAGCATATGCCGACTTAGGTATTACCTCCCACCTTCCTGATTAGATCTGACAGTTTCGATTATGGACAAGGAAGGAGACCTCCCCTTTGGGAAGGGATCCGATGCACTGCTTTTTCATCTTCCCTTATTCAGAAGCAGTGTGGTAAACTTTATATACCAAATGGATGCTTTCCATTCTCCGTTCCCTTCTTGGAATGGACAGGTACTCCTCAATCAAGATCCAACTCGATTGGGAAGACTTTCCCATACCTTACCCCTTTAGTATATAAGCGCCTATGTACATTATGAGAACCTCAGTTAGATTCTATGCAATCTTATGTGGAGTCTGCTGTACCTTGAAGCAGTGGACGGATTACCACTTCTCGAGAGAATCGTCATCCACCAGGGACTAGCCCTGCGCCTCCTCATCCATTCGGAAGTCCTCTCCGCTCACCTCGCTATCTTCTCCATCATCACTCAGTTTGGTCCGAACCTCCAAACGTTTGACCAACTAAGAGAGGATCACCAGAGATGCCACGTCCTGCGTTCCATATCAAAAGAATCTAACTCTTACGGCTCTCCCCCTGTTTCTACAGGAAGGGAAACTCTCCCGCCAAGATTTCACAGCAATCTGACTCCAACGACGAGCGACCCCCAACTCCCACTTCTGAGTCTATTCGAAGGGCCCCTATCCCAGAGGCACTTCGAGTCCCCAGGAGCCAACCAACTCCTCGAACTCCTCCTCTCCCCCACGCCCATTCCCCATCACACCCTACTCTCTCTGCTCGCAGCTCACCCTCACTTACACTACCTACTCTCTCAACTGAGTATCCCAGTGGCCAGACTGTTCATCAGAGATTGGACCTCCCACAACGCAGCGAGGTTATATCTGGAACAACTTCACCGAAGACTCCTCGCCCAACAGCACACCAACAACCAGAGTACTTCACCGCCTGACCCTCCTGCCCCCCTTACCAAGTCGCTGACCCCCTCCTCAAGACCCTCATCGAGAAGTACGAGCAAGAGGCAGAACAGATCCAGTCAGACGACACCATCCAAAGAAAATTAGCCACCGTGGAGGTCGACGAAGAAGCTTTTGAGGAGACAGGAGTCGAACCGTACAAACGGGAAGTAGAGGGAACTATGGACAAGATACCCAAGATAAAAGCTGCATTGCCTGCAGACTTTTCAGGAAATAATGAGGATGCCCAATGGTGGATAGCAGCCATGGAGAACTACTTCTCAGTAAATGGGCACATCTACTCTGCCGATGCAAGCAAGATTGTCATGGCCTTAAACAAGATGTCCAAAGGAAGAGGAAGAGTCTATGCCGAATCATGCTATCTGCAAACCAAGAAAGAGAAGTCATGGCCGGAGTTCATCAAGAAATTTACCACCTCATTCATCTCCAAGGAAGAGAAGGCGGATGCCTGCAGAAAGATTGCAGGGCTCTGACAAGAAAGGGGAGGATCCACTATCAAATCAACTCAGAAATACGTACAAGACTTCCAACTTCTAGCAACGAAGTCTGGAGTAACCGACGAAGGAGCGCTCTGTGAATGGTTCGTCAGGGGATTAAATAACGACCTGACCAGGGATATCATTCGGATCAATGAGCCAACCACCATCAAAGGATGGATCGAGTCCGCACAAAAGCAAGTGCGACAGCTAGAAAGGATAAGGGACCTGGGTGGAGGAAGATTCTCCTACCAAGGAAATGGAGGAGGACGAATGGTGAAAGACCCGAACGCCATGGATGTAGATGCCATCAGGCTAACCCCAGTAGAAAGAGCATGCTACATCAAGAACAACCTCTGCTTTATCTGCAAAAAGAAGGGGTGCTCCACCAGAAACCACAAACGCCCTGGATCAAAGGGATCCAATACAGGGAGGACTTCGGATTCTCCACAGGAGAAGGTGCGCGAAGTCCGAGAAGAAAGCCTGCCAGCTACTTCAACACCAGATGAAACCTCGGAGTACATACAAAGGATACTCGCGAATAAGAAAGGAATCAAGGAAGAGGTCCTTAACGTCTTAAAGGAGGTTTATGAAGAAGACACTTATGCCGAAGAAGGGCAAGAAGGGGAGAAAGACTATCCAGATGAGCGAATCAACGTCCTTTCCACGGAAATGATAGAGCAAATCGCTAAAGTGAAGCATTTTTAAAGGGGAAATGGAGGTCGATGTCCAATTCCCCGAATAGTTCACCAGATGTAATAACTTCAAAGGAACGGCAATCTATGACTATAAAAGTGCAAGTCTGAACCCCATCTGGAATCATCGACATGGAAGCCCTGATCGACAGCGGGGCCACCGTGAACTTTGTAGGAGCCAAATGGGCTCATAAATGGAAACTCCCGGTATATCGCCTACACACCCCCAGGCACACAATAAATGCAGACGGATCTAGAAATGCCGGGGGAAGAATTACTCAGCAAGCATACGCCCATATCACCATCGGAGGAAGAAGGAGAAAGATCGGCCTAATGGTCCTAGGGGAAGGGAAAACCCCCATAATTTTAGGAATGGCCTGGCTAGCCGCAGAAAATCCAATAATCGACTGGGACAGGAGGGAGATACTTCTCCCAGAAGGAGATGCTGAAGAAATACCTATCCAGACTGCCCAGTGGTACCTCGCAAGGTATATCGCTGAAGATCTGGATAACCCTTCAGAAGAACTCATTATCAGGGAAGGGATCATGGATGAAGAAATTAGGAAAACCACTCTCTTCACTGAAATTGCTGGACGGGAAGAGAAGGAAAAGGTGTCCCTTCCCCCAGAATACAAACAATATGCGGAGGTGTTCTCTGAGAAGGCGGTGTCTTCCTTACCCCCAGCAAGGAGCTATGACCACAGGATAAAACTGCTCCCTGACTTCTCTCCGAGGAGGGCAAAGAATTACTCCCTAAATCCCGAAGAGACGAAAGTCTGTCAGGAATTCATCCAGGAACACCTGAAGAATGGGAAAATCACTCAATCCACCTCCCCACAAGCCTCCCCATTCTTCTTCATTAAGAAGAAGGATGGGAAGTTATGCCCTTGTCAGGACTATCAATACCTTAATTCCTGCACTGTGAAGAACACCTATCCCCTCCCCCTTACCGCTGACCTCATCGATAAGGTCAAGCATTCGAAAATCTTCACAAAGATGGACATCAGATGGGGATACAATAACATTCGGATAGTCAAGGAAGACCAATGGAAGGCAGCGTTCATCACCCTGTTTGGACTATTTGAATCCACCGTCATGTTCTTTGGGTTGTGTAACTCCCCTGCCACCTTCCAAGCCCTAATGGACGACATCTTTGCCGACTACCTCACGGAGGGGTGGTTAATCATATACATGGATGACCTACTCATCCACTCTCCCAACCAGACAACCCACCACAAATGAACAAGAATGGTGCTGAGCTGCTTGGCCCAGCACGAACTTTACTTAAAGCTAGAAAAATGTATCTTCAACGCCTCTAGAGTGGAATACCTAGGGATGATCCTCACAGAAGGGAGCGTGGCCATGGATCCTGCTAAGCTAAAAGCAATAGAAGATTGGGTTCCCCCCCAGACCATCAAGCAAGTCCAGTCCTTTTTGGGATTTTGCAACTTCTATAGAAAATTCATTCCAAACTTCTCCAGTCTTGCCTGACCCCTCACTGCTCTGACCATGAAAGGGAAACGTTGGAAATGGACCCTGACTGAAGATGACGCGTTCCACACCCTAAAACGCCTCTTCCTCTGAGCCCCCATCCTTTGCCACCCTGACCCATCCAAACCCTTCTGGTTGATGACTGATGCCTCATTGGTAGCCGCGGGAGGAGTGCTGATGCAGAAGGATGGAAATGGAGACCTACACCCCTGTGCCTATCGATCCTCCACCTTCTCCCCGGCCAAACAGAATTATGACATACATGACTGGGAGCTCCTTGCTATTATCGAGGCCCTCAGGGATTGGCGCCATTACCTCACCGGAACTGCACATCCGGTCACTGTTTTAACCGATCATAAAAACCTTACCTATTTTAAGGAGCCGCGCCTACTTTCCCAACGCCACGCCAGATGGCAACTCTACTTGCAGGATTTCGACCTGAAATTAGTCCACACCCCAGGGGGCCAGATGGCCCCAGCCGACATGCTCTCTCATCCCGACATTATGGACGTCGACGAACCCCCCCTCCAACTCCTTGACGACGAGATCTTTATCCGAAGCATCGATCTCACCCTAGCTACCAAGCTTGCAGCACCCCCCACTGACCCCACTGTCATTGACGCCCTGAAACGTGTAAACCAAGGAGAACCGGCTTTCCCTCGGACCAACCCAGCCGACTGGGCTCTGCGTGACAGCTCCCTCTGGTTCCAGGGCCGTCTTTACGTCGACAAAACTTATCGCACACCCCTCACCCACGCCATTCACTGCGCCCCCACAATAGGTCACCCAGGATTTTTCCAGCTATACAAATATATGACCGAAAGTTATTGGTGGCCCAGCATGGCCCGATTCCTTCGGAAATACCTCGCCGGATGCCCGGTATGTCAGAAACATAAGGTGGTCACCCACCCAAATCGCCCCCCCCTCCTCCCCATTCCCGCGGTGGCCACACGCCCCTTTCAGCACCTTTCCATGGATCTCATCACCTCCCTCCCTCCCACCCCTCCATGGGATGCTATTTTAGTCGTGGTGGACCACGGACTTTCGAAGGGGGCTATTTTCATCCCCACAAATAAAATGGTCACAGCCGAGGGTGTGGCCCACCTATTCCTGGAGAGGGTCTTCCCCAGCTTCGGGTT
>JBBPJU010001573.1:0-11189 GCA_038088875.1 Austroboletus festivus | reverse complement strand
GAGGCGAGGGCAGCGGCGGATGAATCCGGTAAGAATGTTGGCTCTGGCGCGGGTGCCTAGCGTGTAAACGATGTAGCGGTGATTGAGGCAATGCCTCAGTAGAACTCTCTCGATAAACGAAGAACCCTCTTCGCTTAAAGGTACAGTTGACTCCACGTTGGATTGCGTAGAATCTAACTAGTGAAACTCTAAGTACATGGGCGCTATTTATACTAAATGGGGAATAAGATGGGAACTTATTCCCTTCAGGGGTTTCGGAATACTACCTGCCATAAGAGAGACAGGGAATGGAAGAGCGTCCGTAAAAGGGGAAATTAAGGAGGAACACAAGTACCGTAATTGACGGCATGCACTGCCTATGGAGAAAAGGGAAGGGCAGTGCATGGGAATCCTCCCACAACTGTGAGAGAATGCCTAAAGGATCGAAAAAGGAGATATGAGATCTATCGGGTAAAAGGAAGATAATACCTAAACCGGGCGGATGCTGTGTGGAGCGGGAAAGGGGGTTTAGGTAACTGACGGTAACTGTGGAATAGATCGAATATATCCAAATAAGATCAGCGAAAATAAATAAAGAAATGAACCTATTCCGAATTGAAGGGGAATAGGTTCTCGTGTCTTCTTACGTACTCGTACAACTCCTGGGCGTCCCAGGTAAACCACTCCTCCTCCCCTGGAGGTACATTCTCCTGATTGTCTGGTAGCGGGGGTGACGCCGACCAGTCATCCAAAGAATCTCCCCAAGCTAGAGAGCTTGAGAAGCTGTCCTGCAAGTCCGCGAAATGTCCTGAAGAAAAAGAAAAAGACGGCGCGTCCAGCGCCTCTGGGTATGGAGTGGGGGACCGCCTCCATCGTTCCGTAACAGTTGAGGTCAGCTGAGTGGTGGAGAACTTCGGGTTTGGACATGGAGTGGTGGACATGGGGGCAGATTCCGGTTCCAGGTGGAGTTTTTCCAATTTAGTGGAAAGGTCGTCAAGTGGTCCCTTTTGTGATTTTGGTGCTCCCACTGGCTCCGGCACACCCGACAGTTCCGGTGCTCCCATTGGTCCCAGTGCTTGCTCTATGTCGTCTTCTTCCCAGGAGATTGCACTGTCATGTTCAGGAATATGTTGCTGATCAGGTAGACCAGCCCAAGCGTTGTCGGATATGTTGGCCCAGGGAGCAGACTCCGCATCGGAGATACATCCTGATTCATGGAACCTGATGTGGCGCAAGGAGATAATTGTGCGCAACTCTAAGTCGAGCAATTTGTATGCCTGTTGCCCATAGATGTATCCTAACAGAACGCACTTTTGGCCATGAGAACGGAATTTTCCTCTGCGTTGTTCCTTCGGGATGAGGGCGTATGCGAGGCATCCAAAAGGTCGAAATAATGTTTGGTCAGTATTTCGCTTGAACAAGTGGTGGTACAGAGTGTCTCCATGAAGAGTGGAGGTCAGACTTCATGCTGTTATGTAGGCAGTGTTTCCCATTGCATCACTCCAGAAGGACTTTGGTAATTTGGAGTCAAGGAGCATGGTATTCGTGAGCATTGACAACGTCTGGTTCATTCATTCGGCTAGTCCATTTTGTTCCGGAGTATATGGTGCCGATCATTCAGGTATGGTTCCATCCTCGTGGAGTTGCTCTATGAATGCTCCTCCAGTATATTCACTGCCTCCATCACTCCAGAGGAATTCCACATGTGGTGCGGAGGGGCATTCTGATTCTATTTCCATCCGGAGAGCTGTTTGGATATCCGTTTTCCATTGTTTGTATTTTTCAATTACTTCACTTTTATGCTTAAGGAAGTAAAGCCATGGGAAGCGGGTGTAGTCGTTCACGATGAGGAGCCAGTAGCGGAAACCTTCTCGGGATTGCGGAGTGATCGGACCTCCAATGTCTGTGTGGACAACCTGCAGTGGTCGGGTGGTGTGGAGTTTGGGGGAAATGTCGAAAGGTAATTTCTTCATTTTACCCAACGTGCATGGCTCACAAAAGGAGGCTGTTCCTGTGACCAAGGTAATTCCGTCCAGGAGCCCATGACATACCATCTGCTCAATGTGGCTTGTGGCAATGTGACCCATCTGCCGATGTAAGATGTTTATGTCTATGGAGGTCAGCCTGCGTTCTGGTTGTAGTATCGGGGTTGCATCAGCATTGTATAGTCCATCATGGTATCTTCCGGACATGATCGGAGTGCTGCCCTTCCTTACAGAGCAGACATCGGAGTTTTCTTTGAAAAGCATGGAAAGTCTGGTGATTGCTAGTTTGTGCACAGATATAAGTGATAAGTGGAAGTTGGGGACAAGGAGGACATTGCTTAAGATAATTTCAAAAGGTTTTCCATTGACCTTTGTGATGAGCAGGACTGTTCCGACGCCGGTGGCGGAGACAGAGGAGTTGTCTCTGAGAAGGATTTTGTGAAAGGGGCGGAGTGAGGTGAAGGTGCAGAACCAAGATCTTTCCAGGAACATGTGGGAAGTTGCTCCGGAATCAATGATGATGGTTCTGGATTTGTGGGAGTGAAGGTCGGACGATGCGTAGGCTTGAATGCGTGTCATTAAAGAACTCAAGACTACGTCCTTAGTTACATTTGCTTTTTTGGAGGTCTCGGATCCTGGGTCCAGGGGATCCTCCACTTTGTTCACCTTTTCCCTTCCTTTTTCCTTTTCCTTTCCTTTTCCTTTTCCTTTTCAACAATCTCCAGACTGTTTCTTCAGCTTCTTACTCCAGTTTTGATAATCCCAGCATTCCTCTGTGGTATGTCCTGCTCAACCGTGGTGTTCACAGAATCTTTCGGAGTTTCCTTTTCCGGCAAGGGCAAAGCTTTTTGTGTCTTTGCTCCGGAGTCCGAGGTGCACTTCCTCTGCTAGGATTCTTGTCTCAATCATGTCGAAAGTGAACTTTGATTCCTCCGTTGTGTTAACAACGGAGGATGCGAAGGCATTCCACTCCGGAGTGTCCGGGAGTGAGTTGAGTAGTACAAACGCAGTTATTTTTGGGTCTATGCTGTAGCTCATTCTGGCAAGTCGCAACTCAAGCATGCGGAGGGCAGCAATGTGGTCGGAGGCAGTCGATTTTCCGTCCCAGGAGGTGGAGAAGAGTTGTTTGAACTGGAAAAATGCAGATGCAAGGCTGCTTTCTTGGTGGAGTTTTAGGAGCACCTCAAAGAGTTCTTTTGCAGTTGCATGTTTCTCTGTTTTCAGCAATAGGGCATTGGAGATGTGGTCCTGAATGATTCCATATGCCTTCTCATCTTGCTCATGCCACTTTCGGAGGTCTTCAGTGGTGGAAGCGGAGGAGGCGGAGGAGGATGGAGTGCTATTGGATATGGAGCCAGAGGTGGCAGTGAGGGTGGTGGAAGCCTGTGGGGGTGAGTTGGAGCTGGTGGCGACACCTAAAACCTTTTCTCGTTGGAGTTTTGCTTGGATATGTATTTTCCATATAGCGAAATTTGCCGGACCAGTTAGGACTGGGCAGGAGGTGGGAACTGAGGTGTCGGAGGACATCGGGACCGATTAAGGTGGAAGCAGAGGCATGAGAGTACTGCTTATATGTGCTCGGGTGTGCTTGGAACAGCGAGAAAATTTTCGGCTCAGGATATTTTGTCAGTGGGCACTGACAGGGCTCATAACCTGTTAGAAATGCTAGAGTGGAGGGGGCTAGCAAAGTGGACACAAGTCCTCAGATGCAGTCCACAGGAGGGAAAAGCAACTATATTTACCTAGCAAAGTGGACACAAGTCCTACTATGTATCAGCTAGGATATATCTTAAATAAGTGAGTCCTTACCTCAAATGCAGTCCACAGGAGGGAAAAGCAACTGAGGGAAGGATAAATCTGAAGCAAAAATCTCTAAAAAGGGGGCAGAGATGCGAACGTAAAAGGTTCACTGAACTCTGCCAAGCAAATTCTATGTATTTCAAAGAGATAAGGCACCTCCGACATGGTCCGGACAAAGTCCAGGAACATCTCCGAAAATGGGAGTCAGTGTTCTAACTTACATACCGGATACTCCCAGAATGACCCCATGGGTGCCAGAGATGCTCTCAGAGCGGAGGAGTTTGAATAGTGAGTTCAAGAAATTCTGACATGTACAGAGGAGGTGCTCTGTACAGACCTCACAGATCTCTCCAGATTTCCAGATTCTGTGAACTCTGAGCAAAAAGGCTGTTTTGCTGATGTAGGACAACGACCTACTTCACTACCCCGTGCATTCATCCTATGACAAAAGCCTATCAGTTACATGGCTAGCTAGTATGTAGTCAAGTATGCTACCACACTACTTTTTTGTTCCACTATTGACATTTAAGCCTCATGAGTCATCAGGGCAGGAATCGTTTCAGTACTACAACCCATATCTCACGCCATCCTGATGGTAAGGTGATAAGTGGTATACATTTTATTTCTGAGTCTATTTACCTACTGATTGCCCTTGTCAGTATCGATCTGGATCTCTGATGGTCCCCTCCATCACAAAGCTGTCAGAATATGCTAGGCTGGGGGCTAGCAAGAATGTCTCAGCTGAAATCTAGTGAGACTGATATTCAACTGTACCTAGCAAGAATGTCTACAAGTACATTAGCTAGGTAGATAACTATGTAGGAAGAGCCCTTACCTCAGCTGAAGTCTAGTGAGACTGATATTCAACTGAGAAAGGGCTGAAAGCAAAAAGTAAGCGTAAATAAAGGGCGGAGATGTGGGTGCATATCCTGAATGAACTCCGCCAGGCGAATGATATAAAAAGGATGAAGAAATAACCAAGTCCGATGATGTCCGGATGATGTCCGATCGGAGAAGAGAAAGTAAGTAATATATACGAGAATACACACGGAAGTGTTCTTGGAGATGGACCAGAGTGAGCCGGAGATCATCCTACTGAAGGCGGGGTTCAGTAGAATCTGATACTCCCACTCAACCGCATTCGAAGTCCTTGCTATGCTTGTCGACTCGAGCGAGTTGTCTTAATGTTTTTGCTTGTGGCCGCGATTGTGTTTGTGGTTTCCAGCAGCCATAGGAACAGGGACGTCCGGAGTTTGCGCATGAGCAGTCGGAGATGGCAGCAGAGATTGCGATGATGAGGGAGGTGCGTCAGGACATGGGGCGGTGGTCTGTAAGGCCAAGGTAGATGGACATGGTGTGCTTGGACGCAAAGGGGATGGTGAGGGCAACAGTGAAAGGCCGGAGATGTTGGAATCACAGAGTAGGAGTAATGCCGCGAATAAGGATCTTGTGACGCGATCTATGGGTATAGATCCAAGACACAAAGATATTGCCAAGTTCTAGCTGTCATTCAACAGTAGACAGGAGACTGATAGAAGTCCGGGATGGTTTGGGTAAGTCTTGCTGCATTCCTCACTTAGGAATGGCAGTTGAACCAAATACCACGTAGATTAAACGTAGATCTAGTTAAGGAGCTACTTGTACATGGGCAGCGCTATTTATAGGAAAAAAGGGGAACTGCTATGACCATAAACAGAGATCACAGGAAGGGGGAATGCTGTCCATAGGGTGAAGGGTTTCTGGAGATAAGCATAGGTGGGGAAGAAGGTGATCGCACCAGTGTAAGGGTGCGATCCAAAAGAAACTATAGTTCAGAGATAAGAAACAAGGTTCATACTGAAAGAAAGGTAAGACGTGGATGCAATCACATCCATGCCTCGTCCGTGGGCCATTCTGGCGGGGGTGCTGTCTCCTCCAGGTGGACAGGTGGTGCTTGGATGTTCCACCATCCTGGGACTGTGTCTCCTAGGGGTTCCTCTCCCCAGGTGGCTCCCTCCGGTTCTCCATTCCAAAATTGGTGCCTCATGTCGAGGTTCCCTCCATAGGCAGTGGTAGCGATATTGGCATTGAGCCAAGGGCGATCTCCTTCATGAGGGAAAGGAGTGGCTCTCCTTGGGTAGTCTACCTGATGCGTGACAGTACCCCGTCGATAAGGTCGATGAACCTCATCGATCTCATCCCAATCCATCATCCACCTAGTTAGATCCACCCTCTGTGTGCTTGGGGCAGAGATGCTGGGGGTGGCCTGGGGTATCCTGTCAGCAGTAGGGACAGGTGTAGTGGGGGCAGGATGGTCAGAGATGGTGGAGACTTCCACATTGATAGCATTGATAGGTTCAAGAGACGGTTGGGGAGGACGGGGTGTCATTTCTGCAGAAGGAGATTTGGATGGAGAGAGGTCACTTAGGTCACTGAGGGTGTCTGGGTAAGGGGTGGGAGGTTGGGGTGGTGGGGGGCAGGGGCTCTTTTGGAGGGGACTCGTCGATTTCTCTGTCGGATCTGTCCGGGACTTCCGGGACCTTAACTTCCATAAGAGGCTGATTGATACGAATCGGGATGGGAAGAAGATTCTCTCGCTCTTCGCTATCTGCCGATTCTCCTCTGATCTGTCAATCCGGTTTAGTCTCAAACGGGAAACTGCTGCCATTAAGGAAGGCGAACTATCTCGCAAGTTCGATGTCGATAAATCCTTGCTGTCCCATACCTCTGGGGAGCTGGAGGTAGATGGGATAGATCTTTCCGAAGAAAGTGGAGGCGGGGAGGCGCTTGATGAAGTACCCCAGCCCGCAGAAGTGGAGGGCATCAAGGGTTTGTGCGCCAGCCATGCGGAGATTTTCTGCGATCACCTCACTAAGGTTTTCAATGAGGTTTTCTTTGACCAGGAGTCTTGTGGAGACATAGCTGCGGTAGGTATCAATGAGGAGGACTACTGAGGATAGTTTCCTCAGTTCCAAGTTGGCTTCTAATAAGGCCAATCCTTGGGGGTCGTCCAAAATGGCGGCATAAGCGATTCTCCTATAAGAGGGTGGGAGGATCTGGAGATTGAAGACGTCCTTGACCAGGGCAAGAATAAGGGACATATATAAAGAAGAAAATGGCGGTGTGAGAGGAGAGATTGATATTGTCGGCGTAGAGTTTGAAGTGGATTTGGATAACAAAACATAAAGTGATTAAAATGGATAGGGCCAGGCGTCCATAGGGTATGAAGAAGGAAAGGGTGTGATTGATGATAAGGAGCAGAATGGTGGGCTAGTAGTGATATGGACAGTAGTTCTCTTTGCAGTAATAGCTGTGGGTTTGGATGTGTTGCTGGTTGTAATGTCTTTTTCTTTTTGGGGTGAATACTGAGATGTGTGAGAAGCAATAGGAGTATTTGGTGGGTTTATTGTCTTTAAGGGAGAACTTGTAAAAGTCGCAGCATTCGGTGGGTTGTTTATCATCAATCATATTTTGTGTTTTCTTTTATAGAGTTGTAAAGTCTTGTCGGCATGGGTGAAGTTGTTTTCTGGTTCCCAAGTGTTTTCTGCGGTAGAGTATCCTTTCCATTGCACTAAATAGGATTGTTGTCCTAGGTACCCCTTGTGGTTGATGATACGTTCGACCTCATATTCCTCTTCGTCACCAATGATGTCAGGGGGTGGCGGAGTTCCGGCGATTCCGTATTCCTCATTTTGGACAAATGGGGAAAGAAGGGAGGCGTGGAATACGTTATGGATTTTCCAGTTCGTGAGTAATTCCAGTTGGTATGTTACGGGTGATAGGACTTTTGTGATACAGAAGGAACCCTCCCTTTTTGGGCCGAGCTTCTTGGAGGGATATGAGAGTTTAAGGTTTTTATTGGATAGCCACACCCTGTCACCGTTTTTCCAAGGTTTGAATTTTGGGTAGTTATGGGAGAACTGTTGGGTGTTGGTGATTACAGCTAATGCTTCATCTCTGGTGTTTCCTAGTCCATTCAGGCATTTTTCAAGGGCGGGGTTAAAGGTTTTCCCGATTGGTGGATAAGCTCTTGGTTCATATCCCATTATCAGGTTGAATGGAGTTTGTTTGGTTGCGGAGTGTACCGAGGAGTTATGATTGAATTCTGCCATTGGGAGTAGTTCGCTCCATAAATCCTGTTGTCCTTGACAGAATACTCATAGGTAGGTTTCCAATTCCTGGTTTACTTGTTCGGTTTCACCGTTGGTTTGTGGGTGGTATGCAGTGGATAGAGCGATGTCATAATCGAGTAACCGAGCAAGTTCCTTAGTGAATGCCGATGTGAATTGTGGGCCTCAATCGGAGATTACTTTTGAGTGTAATCCGAAGCGTGGGAATACATGCTTGAAGAATAAGGTTGCTACTCCTGCTGCATTGACCATTTTGGTAGTTGGGATGAAAATTGCCCCCCGGCTAAGTCCATGGTCCACCACAACCAATATAGAGTCCGCTCCATGGGACAGGGGTAGGTCTGTGATCATATCCATGGAGATGGTGTGGAAGGGGTGTGGACTGGTGACAGGAATGGGGACCAATGGGGAATAGGATGGGTTATTGATATTTTTGTTCTGCTGGCATATTGGGCATCCAGCAATGTATTTTTGGACAAAGGTGGAGAGTCCAGGCCACCAATAATCCCTAGATAAGAGTTGGATTGTTCGGTGTTGTCCCCCGTGTCCTCTGGCGGCGGATGAGTGGATAGAATGGACTAGGTCCTTTCTGGCGTCTGGGGGTATGTAGAGGCAGTGGCGGAAGTAGAGTTGCCCCTCTTCGTAAGTCCAATCTGAGGGGTGGGATTTGTCGGGGATGTGATTTTCTTTGTACATGCATTGTAGTGTGTCTAGTACTATTGGGTCTTTTTCGGAGGAAGCTTTGATTTTGTCTCATAGCACGACGTCTATTTGGTTGACAAATAGTTCTTCCGGTAGTAATTGGATCTGATTGTTATCGTTATCAGTGTTTGGGTTTGGTATCCGGGATAATGCGTCTGCCGGGCCCATTTGTGTCTCTGGGAGGTGATGGAATATCAGATCAAATTCCTGTAGGAATAGCTGCCATTGTGCATGTCATCTCGAGAGTTTCCGTGCTTCCTTGAAATATAGGAGGTTTTTGTGGTCCGTTAGGAGGGTTACCGGATGATTGGTCCTGGTTAGGTAATGTCTCCAATCGTCCAACGCATGTATTACCCCCAGAAGTTCCTTGTCATAGATGTCGTAGTTTCGTTCTGCCGGGGATAGGGTGCTAGATCGATATGCACATGGGTGGAGATCTCCATTGAGATCCTTTTGCATTAACACTCCCCCAGTCCCTACTAGGGATGCGTCCGTCATGACAAAAAAGGGTTTGTGTGGATCGGGGATAGAGAGTATTGGTTTTATCAGGAATTGTTCCTGAAGTTCCCTGAAGGCTTTTTCTTCTTCAGTTCCCCAAGACCACTTCCATTCTTTTTTGGTTAATTTGATTAGTGGTCTAGCCTTGGTTGAAAATCCATTTATGAATTTTCAGTAGAAGTTGCAGAACCCCAGAAAGGATCGTGCTCCTTTTACTGAACTTGGGGGGTTCCATTCTTTAATGGCTTTGAGTTTGGTGGGGTCCATTTCAGTTTGTCCTTCAGAGATAATCATTCCGAGGTATTCTGTGCTCTCAGTGTCGAAGGAACACTTTTCTAGTTTTAAATATAGTTTGTGTTCCATCATTCTTTCCAAGATTTTCCTGGTTCTTTCATCATGAGTTTGTTGGTTGGAGGAGTGGATGAGGAGATCGTCCATATATATGATTAACCATCCTTCGGCTAGGTAGTCCATGAAGATGTCGTCCATTAGTGCTTGAAAGGTGGTGGGGGAGTTGCATAGTCCAAAGAACATTACGGTGGGTTCGAATAGCCCTATTGGTGTGATGAAGGTGGCCTTTCATTTGTCTTCAGGTACTATTCGAACATTGTTGTACCCCCATCACACGTCCATTTTGGTGAAGATCTTAGATCCTTTTAGTTTGTCGATTAGATCTCCGATGAGGGGTAGTGGGTAGGCATTTTTGACCGTATGCGTATTTAGGTATTGGTAGTCTTGGCAGGGCCAGAGCTTCCCGTCCTTCTTGTCTATGAAGAAGAAGGGGGATGCTTGAGGAGACTTAGATTTCTGGATTTTTCCACTTTTTAGGTGTTCTTCCACAAATTTCCTACATGCCTCTGTTTGTTTGGGGTTTAATGGGTAGTTTTTGGCTCATCGGGGAATGAAGGTAGGGAGGAGGTCAATGTGATGGTCATAACTTCTTTTTGGTGGTAGGGTAGTGGTGGCTTCTTCTGAGAATACCGTTTGATACTGCTGGAATTTCTTTGATAACACTATTTTGTCCTTTTGCTCCTTTCAGGCAAGGTCTGTTGAGATAGTGAGTTTATGAATTTCTTCCTGATCGGTGCAGCATCGGATGAGTACTTCTTCGTTGGGTTCTTCCGCCAGGTTAGTGGTTAGGTATTTGACCAGGTACCGTTGTTCTTCTGGACATGCTGCTTTCGTTCCTCCCTTTAATTCCCGATTTATCCAATCAATCATTGGATTGTGTTTTGCTAGCCAACTCATTCCCAGGATCATGTCGGTTTTTCCGCTTTTGATTACCAAGTAGTCCCTAGTTTCTCTTCTTCCTTCGATGGATGTAGTGATAGTGGTTTTGTGGGTTATATCTCCTCCGGTGTTGGATGTTCCATCCGCGTTGATGGCAATTCTTTGTATTTTTAGTTTTGTGAGGGGGAGTTGTAGTTTCCGAGTTATAGATTTGTTGATGAAGCAGTTGGTTGCTCCGCTGTCTACAAGGGCTTTTAACTCAGTGGTTCCTGGAATTATTTGAATGGGGATTGTGATTGATTTTCGTTCTATAGATTGTACATTCCAGGTCTTAGGAGAGTTACACACTGATTGAGCTCTCCTGGTTAAAAACCCTTGGTGCATTCTACCCGGATCTTTAGTTCTTCCATGCTTATTTTAGCAACGGTTTCCTCCTCCTCTTCCTCTTGGTAGATTGGTTCCTCATACACTTCTTTGAGGATCTTGATGACGTCTTCTTCTTTTACATCTTTATCTCTGAGAACTTTAATGTAGTCGGCTATCACCGATGACGCGGACGTGGCGGAGATCTCTTTAGTCTGTTCCTTCTTTTGGAATTTATTGTGGGAAGATGTTCCTGGTCGCGGATGGTTCCTGGTGGAGCACCCTACTTTATGGCATATGAAGCAATGATTTTCCTTGATGTGTTTAGCGCGATTGAATGGAGATAGTTTGATAACATCTACATCAATAGCATTTGGGTCTCGTGCTTCTGTTTTGAATCGATTCCCTTTCAGGTCTCGGACTCTTTCAATTTGCCTCATTTGCTTGTGAGCGGATTCGATCCACTCTTTAAGGGTTTCCGGCTCCTTGTTGCCAATTACTTTTTCCACGATTAATGGATTTA
>JBBPJU010001572.1:0-11192 GCA_038088875.1 Austroboletus festivus | reverse complement strand
ATGGAAAATAGAAGATAAAGTTTGGCTATCTAATAAAAACTTAAAAATCCTATATCTCTCCTGAAAGCTCACTCCAAGAAGAGAAGGACCCTTCGAAATCCTTAAAGTTCTTTCCCTGCTCACATATCAACTAAAGTTACCATCCACTTGGAAAATTCATGATGTATTCCATGCCTCTCTTCTTACTCCATTTACCCAAATGGAAGAGTATGGAGTCCCGTTTACCTCACCACCCCCAATGAAGATAGATAATGAAGAAGAATATGAGATTGATCAGATCATGGCACATAGGGGTTCCTCTGCTCACCACCAATATCTTGTACACTGGAAAGGATACCCTTCTTTGGAAAACACCTGGGAACCAGAACAGAACTTCACCAATGTGGACTCTATTCTGAAAAACTATAAAAACCTCCATCACCTTTAAACTATGCATCCAAAACAACCCTCCATCCAACTTGACTTCTACCACTTTACCTTGAATTCCCATAAACTTAATAAACAAAAGAAAAAGAAACTTTGACAATTCTCCCACCCTTCTATTTTTGTACCTGGACAACAAATCCACTTTTGCCAAACTTACAAAGAAGAACATTCCTTCTTCTGCACTATCACTTATTGTCCCTATCACACTACCTCCTGGTGACTTCACAGTGGCATACTCTGATCAAACCCACATTAATCCCCTTTGCACTAGTCACCCTTATCTCTATAATTCCATCATTCCCTCTTCTTTCCCAGTCAATATGAATGTTTACCTTTCTTCCATTTCAGACATTTATATAATAGATACTCTTCCAATCTTGAAATGTCGCAGACTCTATGCCCTCTTCCTTGACACTCCAGACACTCTCGAGCACCTCCTCAATCACAATGATCTATGGTTCCCTTCCCCCCTCCTCATGACCGTCTTCTCCTACAGAAGCCTTGCTATGGTCCACAATGTGGCAGCCACATCACCTGACTTTCCCAACAATGCTACCAATGCCCTTGAAAAGTCAATTGAACATGTCCTGGATACCCTTCACCACCTTAATTTCAACAGAACCATTGGCTCTCTCTCAGCCATCCCCCTCATCAACTTCATCAAACAGATCTTCCAGGACCAACCCCAGTTTATTTGACTTAGAGGATATCGCTCAGGAAGATATTATAGAAGTATCATCTGAGCTTGCACTGGGAATTTCACTGATGCAATTATCATGCCTAACTGGGTCCCCCCACTCCCATGCCATGGCCCTAGTGGAAAGAATCCTCATTCCGCCACATCTTCTTCTGGAGAATCTTCAGACCCAGAATGAGTTCACCAACCTCCCCTCCTCATCAAACCACCCTCCCTCCAGGAACAACTCACAGACCCCCTAGTCCCTGCTAGACAGCTGGCACCTAGACAGCCTTATCCTGTCCTTCACTGTAGACTCTGCAAGGGGACCGACCACTCCACCAAGGCTTGCTGATCCTATATTTGCCCCCATTGCCAGCTCACAGCTCCTGGACATGGTCCTCACAGATGTCCAGAACACCCTGGGTCCCCAGGGTCAGAGAATGAGGATGGATCTATGGCATGAATCAAGGTTTCAGCCCTATGACAGAGGTAGTGTTACAATCTCTGATAGAGATTACCTTGATCATCCAAAGGACTGCTTCTGTACTACTTGCTGGTTATGGATGGGGAATGGATACAATGTCAACAAATTAGATCCACCACTAGCAGAGGAGCTGGCCTGGCCCCAAGAAGATGAGTGGATGGCATAGTGGGTGGAAAGTTGGGCGACGAACCCCTTATTTTCCTTTTTGATACCCAAAAGCTGAGTTCTAATTTCCACCTTAGTATTGGGGATATGTTTGGGTTGTTGATCTCCTTCAGATCTTCTATCAATGACCTCTCCATTGATGTATCAATACTTCAGCTCTTCTGATGGAGGCCTCATTGCTTTATCTTCCATTTCCCCTATCCAGTATGTCAGGCATTATCAGCCCTTTTTCATTTACCAGACTTTTGGACTACCTCATTCCTTTGCCTCATGTGAGGTGTAGCATTTGTGGATCTCAATCTGCAGTGCCTCTTCCTTTCCATATAGGATCTATACCTTTGGGGATCCCTATAAATATGGTAGCCACTTGTACTTATAACCCCAGCTAGATCTACACAATCACAAGTGTGGTGTCTAGTTTCCTCAGTGTGAAAGAGTTACTACAGCAAACCTTTACCAAGGATCTCTAATAGTCTTCGTGCTACTATTGAGTGTATGCTGCAATAAAGGATCAGACTAGATGTCACACTTGTCAGTGTAACACTGCCCAGCCAATGTCCCACTGGCCATGGAAGTTGCACCAGTCTGGGTGGAGATGCCAGGCTTTCCAGTGGTTGCCAATGATAAGGCTGATGCCAAAGCCAAAGCTGGCATCTGAAAAGGTGTGGGGTTGAAGATAGACAGGTGGAGGGGAGATGCAATGAGATACCTTTCCTGTGTTCAAGTCATGGAGCCACCATCTTAAATCTTGTTTGATTCCTTTGTTGGGTCTATGGGGAATGAATGGCTTGGCACTACAGACCACAGCCATGCTTTCTAGACTTGTTAGATAGGCACAGCCTTGTGGCAGTGCTGCAGATGTGTGGAGAAGTTTGCCATATAGACCCTGGATCTGTTTCAGGGTATGCTGTTCACATTTAAGCCAATCATCTATTGCTTTGATATATTTTTCAGTTTTGGCTGGGCTGAGAATGACTATGTGTTTATTGAGGTCCCATAGAAAGCCAATGTAGATAGTGGAGGGCCCAAATGGCTGATCTTTAGCAGCTTCCCAAGAGATGCCTAGTTGATGGAATAAGCAATCAATGTCAGAAATGCCATATGTAAATAGTGCCTCATGTTGGGATTGTGTTGTGGCTTATGACCAATCTTTCAGGGGAAAGGTACAGTCTTCACTGAATTCAATTTGGAAGCCATCACTATTGACTGGTCCAGTGAAGAAGACATGGGAGCCTGTGAATTGTAAGCCATTGGATGCAATATCTCGATACCATGTGGCACATTGGATATTGTAGGGTGTGAGCAAAGATCAGGGAACTTGGAAAAATATGTGATCATCTATCCATTTGTCCAAGGGGCTGATACCATGTGAACATAAGATTTCTGCCCCAGCATTGGCTACATAGCCATATATGCCACAGAAAGGTGTTGTGCCAAAGGTGACACATGTGTCTATACAACCATGGATTTCTGAAGTGCACACCACATTGGCAGGCCATTGAGATGGGTATAGGGGTATTGTGTGGTAGGCTTCAGCAATGTCACAAGTTGCTGCTTCCAAACCTGTGGGGAGGGAGGCAATCAGATGGAAAACTGTGAAGAATTTGCCCCATGTGCATAAAAAGAGGTCTGTTGTAAGAGATTGATTAATTGACCAATTAGGGTAAATAGAGGTGGAGGATTTGAGGAAGGAAAAATTTTGCACAAGTTGGAATTTGCCTGGACAGCCTGTCTTAGGTATTAAAGATAGAGGAGAGGATTAGAATGGGCCAATTAACTGTTCAATAGTAGTGAGGGGTAGTGGGCCAATGTAGCGGCCCTTGGTTACTTCCTTAGTAATAATCTCATCAAGATGTATATAATAAAGTGAAATAGAGGTGCTATTAGGTGGTGACTGTACATGAAGAATCTTTGGAAAGCCTATGTGAAAACCATGGCATAAACCAGCTGGAACTGTGGCAAAACAGCTAAGCAAGTTGGCATTCCATAATGCTTGCTCCCAGGCATCTGGTTAGTAGGGGGTACATGGATTCAGCTTTCTGAGCTCGAGGGCAGTTAGTGGCTCCATGAGTGAGTGCCCCACAACCAGAGCAGGCATGCATGAGGTCATGCTTGTCCAAGCAGCCATCTTTCCATTGCCATTTGCTGCAGAGAATGATACCTCCCAAGCAGGTTTTGAAAGCTTTGTTGATGTGCTCACAGTGGGTGTCATGCTTGCTATCCCAGGTGCAGGTCTCTGTGCAGCAGATGACTGTGTGATGATGCCATCCCAGACAGACTGCACATACTGGAAGGGAGGTTCCCAGTGTGTTGATATTAGTTGTTGGCAATGCACTCACTTCTGTTTGGAAGGATTTGGTGCATTTGTGCCCTATGGGATCCATGTTGTTATCTGGTGTGGGCAGTGAGAGAGGTCGCTTGGTGGATTTAAAGGTGCACATATTTGGTATTTTTGCCATAGCCTGTATGTTGGACATTTCAGTCTGGGCTCTGACATTGAGCTGAAATGGGATAACCCATGGTGGGTGGGTGGGATGGAGAGCAGTCCCAAAAAAGGAAATTGCCTGCATTCTGAGGAGGCTGCATGGTAAGAGCCATCACCACATGCAGGTCCACAATGGGCAGATGCAGCCAAGGCAGGCCACAGTGAGCATGGAGTGGGTTAATAGAAAATTGGAGAAAATCAAATAGATTGTACATTAGCAATTGATTTTTGAAGCATAGTAATGATGCATATCATGGTGAAGGCTTCAATTTGCTTGGACGTTTCTTGATCTTTGAGATCTTTCAAAAAGGTATCTAGATGTTCTTGGCTGAGCAGTAGAAGGTCAAAGTGGCCCAGGGAGTTTAGGTGATGGTGCCACAATTTGTGTACTTTGCCCTGGTACATGAATAGCACTCATTTGCAAAATTTACATGTGCCATGGCACCAGTCATGAGTTTTCAACATGAGCCAGAAGTCACATACTTCTGCAATGCAATGTTCTGGCCAGTCCAACTCTTCCATGGTGTGTAGCATGCAGTAGTTTGCTTCTCCAAATTCCTCCCATAATAGCTGCTCATCTGGCACTTTGCATTCTTTGGCTTTAACTTTGGAAGTGGGCTGGAGAGTTGGGCCTTTGGTGGATTGGACCCACATATAGGCATTGTCATCTCCATCCAACAGGTTGTCTTCATTTTCCTTAATGCCTCAGTTGGTAAAGAAATAGAGGGCAACATAATTGCCTTTGCATAGTCAGGTCAATGCGTGTGGAGGGGGAATGAGGATGTCGGCAGAAGGTAACAGTTGGTTGGCAGGGGGCATAAATTTTTTATGGTATTTCTTGCATTTATCTTTGAGCACCTGGGCATGTTCTTCCTCTTCTTCATGATGTGTGTGTTCATATTCAGTCATGGCTTTGTCAGCTTCATGTTGGCAGTTTGCAGCTTCCTTCTTCTCATGATGATCCCATTTATGTCTGGTGATTGCATTGTTGATGCCCCAGAGGTTGGTGAGTGCTTCTGCCACTTCATTCACTGTGCATCCAGTGTCTGTGAATATACAGTATGCCTCCTTGAACTCAGGGAGGGTGTAGTCTGGGCAGACTTGTTGGTGTGGATTTGTGGGATTCATAGGGCAGAGATGAGTGTGTCATAGAGAGGTGGTATGCAAAGAGGGGATGAAAGCAAGTGAGAGGCACAGTCTTGCCAATGTGTGTCTGCGCATACTGAAGGTGGTGGTGCTGAAGCATGAGAACGCCACTGCCTTGCTTAGCTTTCATGCAGACTACACTCTATGTTGTCTCATGTCTCATTTTACATAGACTACTATTTGCTATGAACATGCAATTCACCTGAGAATAGAAATACCTGATTGTCTTCTCATGGCTTCACAAAGTTCATCAAACCATCCACATCAACATTATCACAATTGACAATTTGCAATGAATGAAGGTCACCCAGTGGATCTGGAAGAATTAAAAATGCTCCATTCTAGAGAGAAACAAGTTTTTCTGTCCCAGTACAGCTGTTCATCTTCCAGAGCACAAGATGGGTGGATAAAAAGGTAGGGAGGGTTAGCTTGTCAAGCATCCCAAAGCCTTCATGGAGACCATCTGAAATGGTGAAGAGTTCCAAGTCCATTGTCACATATCCAAAGTTCTCTGCCATAAGGTTTCTCACAAGCCTGTGCAGACAAATGACCAGGGTGTCTAGACAGAGGCTCTCTGTGAGGACATCATCCTTGAAGTAGATATCCTTGACATCCACAAGAAGGTGCATAGCCAGGGGGACTAATGCCACAGAGCCACATAATGTCTAATTCCTCAAATGTCAGCATGTTGTTGAACAGGTGTCCATCCAAGGTAGCTTTTTGCAAAAAAAAAGAGCTCTGAATGATTAGAGTACAAGCCCAATCAAGGGAGATATGTCATCATACTTGAAACAACCTAAAAGAGTTGTATTGTCAGCCTAACCACCAGAGCCACAACTACTACCAGAGTAAAGGGATGTAGAGGAAAGACCCAATTTCAAGGGTTTCAAAGACTCTTAAAGGAGATCTCTTCAGTGGGAAATCTCCAAGACTTCAGAACTGGGGAGCCAGCTCTGCAATCCTGGGGGTTTATATACTATCCTACTGTATGTACATGTTTGGCTCTACCATAACAGGAACAACCAATAGAAATATTCTAAAGTATTAAGGAATTCATGTATTCCTATGGATCTAAGATATATTCAGTGAAATATATATAAAAGGAATATGGCACCACTCATGGCAGCCAATCATAATGGTTTCTTAATAGAACCTATGCATACCAGTGCAAGGCAATGCATATACCCTGTATCCATCTAGAGTCAAGATGAGTCATAAATAAGAGCAGATCATATCCACCAATAGAGTTAGATCCTGAATATGAAATATAAAAGGAAATTAAAGCACACTGTACTCCTGCAGGTATAGAATAGAAGTTCAGAAGGAGAAGCCTGTGGAGATTAAATACATGAGGTTTAAGCATGTTCAACATGCATCTTCAATGAGGGTAGAAGCAGTGAATGCTTCTGTGAAATGGATGTGGCAGGATGCTGCACACATGAGGCATAGACATGCGTTTGCTGCATGTTCAGGGTTCAAAGGAGGTCTATTGAAGATCCTCCGATGTCTAGGTTTCCATAAATAGTAAGTACTTCCCACGAATGTGGAAAAGCACTAAGTTCGATAGTGTAAGGATTGACTAACAATCCATCTAGTATTCTTGTAGGCATCTAGCCTAGAGTTTTAATAGATATCATGCAGATCACATGACTAGGCATGTGACTGGGGTTGTGATGTCATAAGCATGTGATCTAGAAGTCACGTGACTGTCATGAAGTTGAAATAAAAGTTGAATAAAATAGAGTTGTAACAATACTTATCTCAGAAGTATCGCTCATTAGCTTGAATTTCTTAAGGTAGCATGCTTCCCCATCCCTTCTCCATGATGTGGGTAGTGATAAGCTGTACTTGATGCTGATGATGAGAGACCAGGTCTGATTGACATATGGCCAGAAGAGATCAAGCATGGTCCACACATATGCCTATTCAACAACATTGATGTCTCCAGATATCTCGAGATATCTGATGAACTGGAACTCAAGGTCCCCTGCCCATTGGAGGAGTGTTTGAATGTCAGTAGGTGATATCAGGTGAGAGTCTACAGTGACCACAAGGCATGTCTAGTAGACCAGAATGCTGCTGAACATGTTTGGCCATCTGAAACCATTAGAATCAAACTCTCTGTGTAACAGTGATGCTATCACTCCCAAAATTCCTTTATATCAGCTCCCAATTTTGTGACCAAAACTACCACCTCTTCAAAATACTCAAAACATCCAGAGACCCAAGCATCCAAAGTAATATCATCATCATGCTTGGCAATGTAGCAGTTTCATTTAGTAGCATCATCAATAAGAACAGCAATGAGTTCTACAAGGGTCTCTCTGACACAGACTTGGTGGTGGAGAAGAAGAAGATGCTTATAGTGCTCACACATTTGATTTTGAAAGGGATGATCAAGGTCAAGGGCCAGCTGGGGGAGATGGCCAAGTGTCTTGAGGATGAGGAGCTGCAGGTGTTGAATTTAGCAAATTTGTTTTTTTACAGAGTTGTAAACCAAGGACAATGTAATTTACAATAATTTTCCAGACAGTAAGTTTTGGATCAGTGTGTGTACGCTGGTTGCTGATAGTGTGATAGTCATTAGTTACTTATTCTCTGACAATCATACCATGGAAGAAAAAGTGTTCCAGAGTACAATGTGCTACATTTTCTCATTCATTGAAAAGGTCTATCCCTCCTCTCAGAGCACCTCCATTTCTCACTCCACCTGCAGGAAAAACAGGCCAAAAACATTGTGGAAAAACTATGTCAACATTTCTGACTCTTGGGCGACCCTCATCAATGGTGCAACATCACCTTCTGCCTTGCCCTCTTACCTTTTATATCTGAATGCTTGATCAAGAAGCTCATTGTCTGCCTCCAATTCTAGCATGACAAGCTTCATGAAGAACAGGTGTTTGTGCATTTCACAAACATTTTAGCCAAGGTGTGGTCCAACAAGTCTATCAACAAGCCAGATACCAAGTTGAACAAGTTTGAGTCAGTGAGTTTCCTTGATCATGAGCTAACATTGAGTAGTTTTTATTCCCAGAATCATATGTAATAACACATTGTGATGCCTCTTATTCTTTCTATTCTTCTTTTTCTTTCATTCCTCAAAAGTGTATTAAAAGGTTGGAGAGTATCATGCACTGAAAAGAAAGGGTGTGATTCCAACTACTAATATCAATGCTCACTTTTTTCCACTTTGCTCAGGAGTTGTCTCCAGCTTATTGTGAAATGAAATCAACATTTTGAGTGTCAGAGAATTTATTTGAGTTGTAGGGTGTCATACAAGCATTGCAGTGACTCTGAGCATACAGTGGGTCAAAGAACTAGGAAAAAAAGAAACAATGAGTTGATGTGGCATAAGCATCTAAGTTGCACCATTAATAACAAAGACACCTTAGTTATTTGCAGGTAACAAACTGAGAAAAGAAAGGAAGCAATATGTCCATCAAATAAGTTGTGTAGAAAAGTCCACTGTGACAAACAATGAACAATCTGTGATATCAAAGTAGAATGAGATAAGACATCAGTGAGTCCATCTATAAGGTGAGCTGCAAGAAGAAAGAAGTTCACAAAGCAAGATTTGGATGATGAAAGGAAGCAAGAAGCATAAAGTGTAAAAAGAAAAGCCTATACTCCAAGCACTATACACAGAAAAGAGGGCATGAGCAAACAGAGAGAGGGAGCTGGGGAGATCAACAAACAGGGTGAACAGTAAGGAAAAGGTGAGCATCAGGAGACCTGGCTTGGGTGTTGTAGGATTCATCATGGTGATGACACTGGGGAAGTTCTAAGCTGATCCAGAGGTTGATATGATCATAGCACATCTTAAAATTATTAATGATCTGACCTCACTGTTTTATAATTCATTCCTAGAGCCTAGCTGAGTACTACAGGACTACTCTTTTCCCTCAATCTTCTCTACCCTTGACCTACTTATATTGTTTCCTAGATAAGTCCTTTACCTTCCATGCAGATATGCTCTGTTTCTCTAACTCATCTAACCCTTGACATTCTTGCTTATCTGATTTCTCTTTATTATAGACTTTCCCTCTAATCTGATTACCTGATGTATATTTGTCATGAATGAGTCACTCCTTATCTCTTATCTTGGTTCAACCCTTGACTCTTCTGACTCATTCATTCCATTATTATCTTGGCTTATCTGTTCTCCCTGTTTATCAGTGACTTAGCCCTTGATTTCAGATCACCTTCCATTCTTCTGGCTGAGTCAGTGCTTCCTTGATGTTCTACCACTCCCTGGACATTCTGATGACTTGTCACCCTGACTCATCATCAGCACCCCTTTACCCTGTTCCCTTTCTTGTATTACACAGCCACTCCCCTTGATCACTATATATAGTGGCTCTACATGTACAGTAGATCTCTATCTTAGACCTCCCTTCATAATTCCATATTACTTCCTGCCCATGATTTCTTGACAATCCTATATTCTTCATACCTGCAATCTATACCTTTTCTCTTGATTCCTGACATCTGACTATCCTTGTCATCCTCCTTTCTGATCTTTTGAGTCTATGCCTCACTCTTGAGGAGGCATATTATTAACCCTCAACTTTGAATCTTGGTGATGATCCTCAGTTACCTACCTTTGTTTCATTGCCCATTTACACCCTTTATTCTCCACTGTCTTTCTTGCTTATGGCAATACCACTCGCTATCTTAGGTCAATGGTGATGTCCTTCATACCCCTCAATCCATCACCATTTCCCTGTCTCCCTCTCAACAATCACCTTTCCCCAGAACTTACCTTTGCCCTCTCTCTCTCTCTTCATCTTTTGTCTCTGTATAGGGATGCTAGGGCTACACTTGGACCTACCCAGTTCAAGCATAACATACTGTAGATTCCAAGAGGTTCTGGAGCAGAGCTACAATGACACATAATTGAATGTGTTGGTTTAGTAATAAGCAGAGATTCACCTCAGGCAAAGCTAGAAAGACCTCAAGGGAATGGTATTTTCATTGTACCTATATAAGTTTAGTTGAAGGACAAATGGTATGCATCAACAGAGAATGGCAATACACATTCTAAATGCATTGACTAAGTTGTTGCGGAATGCGAGACGCGAAGTCCGAGTCGCTCAGCAATCAGCTGATCGAAGCTCTCTATCTGCGGCCCGTACCTCAGGCACACAGCAAGTACGGATAGACAGGCGGTGGCGGCCTCGTGGAATAGGACGAGGCAGTAGTTCAGGGTCTGCCTGAATAGAACTCTCTCGAGTAAAGGTAAACCGTCCACCTTTACAAGGTACAGCATAAACCTTCACATAAGATCGCGTAGAATTTAGCTAGAGAGCTATCTACAATACAAGGGCGCTTATATACGTAAATACTGGAGATGGGAATCCACTCCTAGATTGGATGGTCCATCCGATTAGGAGTGCGTCCACTTCCCAACCGGGAGTGGAGAATGGAAAGCGTCCTAAGTGAGAATAACCTTTAATTAATCATGCACTGCCGGAATAGAAAAGGGAAGGGCAGTGCATGGAACCCACTCCTAATTGAGGAGAAGGTTCAAACCTAATCTCTAAAACGGATACGTCAAACTCGGCGGAAGAAGGAAGGGATAACATCACCTCCGGATGCTGTGTGGAGAAGGTATGGGTGAGGCGATGACTTGCCATAACTGAGAGTGAGAAAGCATATCCTAGCCAAGAAAGGTAAAAGCTCGTCGGGGCGAACTCTAGGTAAAGGTGAAAGAGAGAGGAAGAAACGAATAGAAAGAAAGACAGGGAGAGAGCTCCCTCATAGGAATGGGAATGGGTGCTCAGCCCAGAGGAGGAAGTCAGCGAGCT
>JBBPJU010001571.1:0-11193 GCA_038088875.1 Austroboletus festivus | reverse complement strand
TAAAGTATATTTTGAGGATGGAGTTAAATATAGGGCTGCAACATTGCTATGTCAACAAAGTTTGGGTCGTGCATTCTGAAACATCCACCCTATGTACATGAATATTAAAAGCATACATATTTGATAGGTACTCAAAATATGATTTAAAGTTTGCACGCTTATCTTGGGATGTTTACGAGGCGCAATCTGTTCTTAAATAATTATCGGGTCTGTTAGCTGGACTTGTCTGGCCGTGTTTGAGGTGTCTATGCGCCACATGCAACTCACTCGGAGAGCTAGCAAGAACTGAATTTCCCGTGTCTCAACTATTAGGAGATTGATGAGCAGCGTCCATCTGTCCGGTTGGGTAGTATTTGCGGTTGTACCGTTGGACGTTAACATATTTAATATGATCGTAGAACTGAAGACGTACAGCTGAAATTGGAGTCCATAACAATGGCGGTTCTTACACACCTGTGCAGATTTTTGATCACTGATTGATGAGCATTTAACTTTGAATTGATGGAGGCGAGTTTCTGGCGTGTCATACATCATTATTTGACTAAATGGTTGAAGACGTTGTATCCCGGTGTCAAGAAAACGAAGGGGAATATTTCTAAACCGATTTCTACACATGATACGAAAGCGACTGGGAATATCGCCATGACGCGGGCCGCTCGCGGAAAAAGTGCTTTTTAAACATCGGACCAGCCACCTTCATCGAGCTTATAGGAGGCCTCGCTCTCAGGGCGATCAGGGCTGTCGACTAGTTTGGCTACTCGCTCTTCCGCGCGACCTATTTCGGATCGGAACACATGAGTTTCGTCTTGCTTTCTCGTTTAGCACTCGACCTCGCGTACCCTTTCGCAGGAATATACGTGTCGCCGAAGAATGTGAGAGTATATGTCCCCCCACCGGCTTCAACGCACCTCCGGCCACGAAAGTCATGGTTGCTCCTGGATCGGCTAGATGTTTTTAGATACCAAAAGAATGGAAAGCATGACGACTCAGGGCAATACATTGAACTTGATTTGTGATGAGCACTGCAATCTACCCGAGTGACAGTTAATAACAAAACGCAAACGGAACAGGCCACTGACATTGTATTCCTCAGCCAACTTGGAAAGCTTGGAGAGCATCTACGGCGGACAGTGATCACGGCAATCTTCGGTAATTCAGCACATGTCAATATTACCTGCGCAAGCTATGACATTCATGCGTAGGCATGCTTTCGATGGTATGTATCTAAATATCTGCGCACCTTTTGTTGTCTCTCGCTCAGCTCTCCTCTTCCAGAGTAATCAACCCTAAAGAGGGCCATGATAGAGTCGACAATCTATCAATAGTGAATGATCCATGCGCCACACGCCACGCTGGCCTACCAAAAGTCTGAAATCCTTATCTTCAGCGAAACGGAGGGAACACTCGTTTATTAGTTCCATCTGTACAAATGGAATAAGCGCTCGGAGAAAGTCAGTTGATCAGCCACGTCAGCGACCTGATGTTCACTATTAAATGCTCGCGCTTGAATAAAATTATGAGCAGGATTCCGAAGAGCAGTGTTCCGGCACACCATAGAGGACATTCTCTAATGCCATAGTCCCGTCAACGCCAAAGCGACTTGCAATCGACCGAATACGGTCAGGACGAAAGGTACCTTGGGCTACAATCAGCTTGATGTAGCAGGTCGATTTATTCTGACATGCCCTCGGTGTCGATATATGCTACTTTCCCTGAAGCCCCTCCTAGCTCAGGTGGAAGCTGGGATACCACGCACATTGTATGCGCCATCTGTGTTTTACCAGTACGAAATTCGCCATAGACTGCCGAGTAAGATCTTGCTCGGGCGAGCATCTTTGATGAATGGGAGCTCCTCACCTTCTGTTATCGACTGAGACATGACGCCACCTGTTGGGGGGCCTGAGTCTTTCTTTCTGGAGTGAGGTGTATTTCTTACCGCCTAGAATGGCGTCCACAGACTTGCTGCCTGTGCTGATGACCAGGACGCGCTTCCGGCGATCTTGAACCTCAACCCCAGTCGCAAATGAAGATCCCTGAGCTTCTGTGAATTCCTACCTCGCGCTCCATTGAAAATGAATCAGCTACCGTAATTTTCTGTGCAGCTTCCTGGATGAAAGAAAAAAAAAAGTAGTAAGGGGTGTGCCTCGGAACGCATATACCCTGCTACCTTGATTTTTTCGACTTTCGCCTCCGACATGCCCTACGTTATGAGAACGATGAGCATGGAACTGCTGTGGGGGTCGAAAACACTGACCTTTACCTTGAGGAGCTGGCGACGCGTCGTCATCACAACTCCAGACACTGTATGGATCGCTGCGCCCTAAGAGATGGGTAAGTCGCACTAATGAAAGGAAAAGTAAAGTCTACTTTGAGTTTGAGAATATCTTGCATATTTATACCCTAGCAAGGTCAGAGTTGTGAGAGGTTGAGTGACCATGATCCTACATGCTGTTGGAGCTCGTCTACGCTGTCAAAGAAAGGTATCTGGAAAAGACGACGAGTAAATGGAAGGTGATACACCGAAAGAAAGCTTTTCGGCCGGGACCGGTGAAACTCGAATATTTATGCTTACTTCGTCAATATCGTCCACCACAGGGGGACTTGGTTGCCTGCTGGGCGGTGGGATGCTTCCCTCGACCGCGATAGTACGACGCGGAGCCATAGTATGAGACGATAGAAGGAGTGGTTTCGTTGATTAGGGATAGCACGTCAAAAAAAAATAGGGAGAGTGACCGATTGCATCCATCACGTGAAGAACCCACGTTACGGCAGTACTTCCAAAAAACCCTGCGAAGATTGGCATGGAGGTTTGTCGGATCAGGCGGTGCCCGGAGATGCGATCCCGATCTACGGTTCCTGAAGTAAGGGAGAATTTTCATGACGTAGGGGAAGCCAAGGACATACCTCAGGTATCCTGCGAGCACGTCAGAACGCTCGCTTCAACGAGCCTCTCGTTAAGTAGCAGCATTAATAGCCTAACACAAAAGAATTACAATAAATTAATTAAATTAAATGCCAGGACCGTGGATTGAACACGGGACCTCCAGAAGACAACTTCAGTCTGTTGCTCTCCCAGCTGAGCTACCCCGGCATTGAAAGTAAATGTGCACCAGAACAAAGGCAACATAACCAACATTCTCACTCGAGACCAAAGCTAGAGATGTCCCCAATCACCTCTTCAACGTGCTGAGAAGTATTCGACGAAGAACCCATGGTCTGCTTTGATGATTGGTTGGTTTTTGGGTCGTGCGGTGACTCTGCTAATGATAACACCACCGGTGCCCGTATCTCAGGAGTAGGACCACTGAAATCCTTCCCGGTCATACGGGATAGGGTTTGAATATCTAAGTTTGGGAATCGGGAAGAAGGCAAAAAAATTCTGAAAGCGGTACGGACCATATGGCCTGCGATGGCTTAAACAATAAGTTATTCGTTGAGGATTTTTCCTATCCTCGGTCTTGAATTTGTTTTTACACGCTTTCCGATCTCGTCCGGGCAGGACATAAGAAATGAGTTCATAATTCTCGCCGAACTGTGACAAAGCCTGGAAAATGTCAGGTTAATCTCACCACAGATAGCCCGGCTCACATCATAGAATGACTCTGTTTCTTCTGCACCCCAGCGCGTCCCACGGAAGCGCTTCGAATATGTTGCTGAATTGACAAATTTTGTAACGTCGGACTCCTCAACATGGGCATACTCTGTGGTTTCTTCCTCGGCATTGCGGTCGACAAACAAAGACTCTTCGTCGACAATAGTCTCTCCGTTGGGACCAATTCGGACCTGAACATTATATCTACTAGTAGAAACGTTTTGCGAGTAATCAAAACCTTGTCCGGAAGTATCTGCCGCCGCGGCGATGTTTCCAGAGACCGGCTGTATAGATGGCGTACTAGGCATTACATCGGTAACTGAGACCTGTTGTGCTTCGGCTTCAAGGCGCCTCGCTTGTGTGGTATCGCCGTCAACGATTTTCCCATACTTTTTCGCCTCCATCGATGTCCGCATTCTCGTCCTTTTCTCTCTATTGGACTTCTTCCAAGAAAGATGGTTGCCAAGGATTTGTGCAGCTTTGCTACTTATGCGGCCCTGACCAGTGTCTTCGCATAATGCAGCCATTGTGACAGATGTTGGATCCAAATCCTCGCCGGGGTCTGCATTTGCATCGAATGCCGGTGTTTCTAGTCTCCGTGCATTCCTAGACTTTTTCCGAAAAGTGTCGACTAACGACTCTGATCGCGATCTCCTTTTACTTGGATGGTCAGGAGCTTGTTCAACTATCGGAACCTCGGCATGGGAAGGACCCGCAGATGAAACAGTTTCATCGACAGAAAGCGGTAATCGAGATACATCCATCGGAATAGCTCTGGAAGAGGTTATGACGATTGGAACACCCCGCTGTGTAGCAGTTGCAGAGCTAGTGCGATCGGTACCTCCCTGCAGGGAAAGTCGAGGCTGTGCGGCGGATGGTGGGGAAATGTCGATGGTATTGAAGTATTCAGGAGGGACCGAAGGTGGGGTCTTATGTACCTCGGGCGGTGGATGATTGTCCCGAGATATTGAGGGATGTCTGGAGATGCTCTCGGTGACGCGGGGCCGCGCCTTGGAAACTGGGCGGAATACAATTCCGCCTTTCTCTGCGTGATTTGTTAAATTTAATAACATAAATCGGCGAGCTTGGACAACTCACGAACGCGCGTACTCATGCTCGTCGCGATGGATGTTTCTGGAGAGATTTAGTGTCACAACAATAAGACCAAATAAACACCTTATGATTCGTAGTCAATCACTCAAGCTGCCTGTCGGCAACGTCCCAGACTGGGAGTTCGATGACAGTGACGGCGAACCTACAGATCTGAAGTCACCCGCGGAAAGGCAAGCTGTATTTCATTTATCGATTTCTCGTCTGGCCTGACTACGCGTGCAGTTATGTTATCTTGCAGTCGCTAAGACAATGTTAGATTAGCTCCAATCACTAGACTGTAACCATCGCTCACCATCATCGTCGCAGCAAGGGATAAATGGCTTCGTTCAATGTTTCCAAAATTCTCAAGTCGCGGACGAGGAGGGAGGCAACCTGATGTTGTGCCACCCCCCCACACAATCTATAGCCGTGGCAAATGTACGCTTCAGATCGGTCCTCATTTCTTTATGGACACAACCGTATTCGAAGTCCATTATCGCCCGCTTCCCGTGACAGTCCCTCAACCGACGTCATCTGTGTATCAGTCTGCCCCGGGATCTTCCTCTTCGCAAGCAGATCACAAAACTCAGACTCAGTTGTCTCAGACATCTGTACCCGCCACGGAACACAACGTGCTGTTGCCGTCCACGTCCGCTTTTTTACCCACGTCTCCTGGCTTGATATCCCAAGTTAATGCTGCTGCTACATCAAATCCAACCCTTGCGAATATGCTGCAACTGGCTGCTTCTGGGCAGGCGACGTCGGACCAGCTAAAGGCTCTTGGTTTACTGATCCAGTCACTTGCGACTTCTCCAGCAACAGCTAACGCCACCTCACAAGCAAGCGCACCGGGAACTCAACCTCCCAGTGCCCCACTTTCAACAACAGCAATAGCAACACAGCAGTACCAATACCAAACCGTTTTGAGAGACTTCGATGTCGTGGTAGAGTTCCGCGAGACCCCCTCGGACCGCTGGATATTTCCTCGCGGACCTGCTACCTGCGAGTTTACCTCTACTTCTGGGGATTCCGGACCAATCGGCGACCTCACTCTTTCCACCATCATTCCATTCCCCAGCATGAAATCACCTCACAATCTCCATGGAACTGATAATGGTGCTTCAACGGAGTTGCCTACTAAGCAGGTCGTTGAATTTTATTTTAAGATGGCAAATTCATATATCTGGGACACTTTTACGCGCTGGGTAGGACCTAAGGAGAAGATGGAAGAAAATCGTAAAATCCTTATGGAAATTGTAAATCCTCTTTCACTTTCCTGTTGTTTTTGGCTTCCTTATGTTTTTGCCTTTACAGGAACCACCAGAGCAGAAATTCCTGGCACATCGACTTCCTGAGGGACCTCAACTTACCCAAATTCAGAATGTATGCTTTCTAGAATGTTACCCTTCAGCGCATTAATACATTTGTTATAGGCTGCGTTGGGTCCATATGCCATGAAACCAATCAAGCCTTCGACGGAAGGTGGAAGATCGAAAAGGAGGTCTGCGCCGCGTAAATCTACACAAGACCTTCCGGGTTCTCCAGCGGCGAAACGTAAGCGGCAAGTGCACCCGAAAGGTCAGATTGTTCCTACAGAAATCGCTTGTTATGCGTGTGGCCAGGCAAACGTACCGTTAATCATGGGTGGAAGTAAGCAGAAGGTCCCACTATTAACTTACGTTTAGGTTGAGCGCACATCTAGGATACTGTCGACCTTGCGTGGAAGGAGGACGGGCCGGAGATACCTCGGTTCCCCAGGCGAATAAAGTGATCATCCCCGCCAAGTCATCCACCCATGACATTTTACCGAAATCTACGACTCCCCCACCCCAGCCTGCGACACCTGACAAGGTGCCCCACGAGAAGAGGCTCAGCGAGGTGGTCGAACCATAGGATATGTATAACGATAGTGTATATAGATACTGTAAGAAAAGGTACAAAACTGGTTTATATAAATGTTCATGTACATATTCCAGTAAACCATCCCAACCACCATGCAACGATCGCAATGTATAGTAGAACAACACAAGCTTCGAACAGAAGAGCAAGCCACTGGATGAGTATGACTATCCAGAAGAAAGGTATAGCCGCCCAGCGGAATGCTTGGTTATCGATCCAGAGAAGTCGGTAATGCGAAGCAGATGTGATAGCGGCCCGCGCTTGCAGGAATGTGACAAAGAAAGTGAGTACGGCAAGGCAAACAAGTGCAACCCAGTGGCGAAAAGAGCGACGAGGAACCGATTGTACCGCATAGCGTTTGGATTCGCCGGTGAACTCATTTCGATACCATGGTATGATTACAAAATCCTGCATGTCTTCACCTATAATTTTGCCATAGCTTCTCCAAAATGGGGCGATCGTATCGAGGATGACAGTCAATGCATCCAGGCCAAGTTCCCAGACTTGTTGATACTGGTCTTTGTAGCTTTCCTCCAATGCAACGATTCGCGAAAGCTGAAATTTCACAAGGTAAACGCGGTGAAAGCGACAAAAGAAAGGGGATGAACCTCTGGATAGACAACAGACGTGTAAGAGAGAGTTTCGTTATATTCCTCTTTGACAGTCGAGTGGGATGTTCTGACTTCGTTCAGCATTCGTGACACTTCGCGAGCTTGCTTCTGCAAGGGCTCTCGCTCTCTTTCGAGCGCGTGCAGCTTCTCCATAAGAGTGGAAATCGGTTGATCCAAAACGCTTTCCGGCATTGAAACGGCAACGACGGCTGCCCTCACTGCAGAGAGGAATTCCGTGACAATCTCGCGCTGCCTAAGTACCCGTGCGTGTATATCCTCCACAACCCTCCAGCCGCGACGTCTACGTGTTCCGCCGGTTACCGCTGAGGGGTCATGACTTAGGGCATCGAGTAACTCCATCGGGAGACTATGATATGCAATACCTAGCGCTGGCATCACGCTCGAACAAACGAGTTCGTATTCCCGGACATCAATCGCCACTCGTTGCATTCGATGGCGTAGTCTGTGATTTATATTCCTCAGCTCCTCCAATGTCCTTAGATAACGTGAGATGGAGTAGAAAACAAACAGGCAACACGCACCTCAACTTTACCTCATATTCCCTTTCGAGCTTGTCCTCCCCAAGCTCTCCCTTGGATTGGATTGGGTTGATAGAGGATGCTTCAGGCAAGGAGGTGCTACGATACGAACGCTTGTAATAAATGGACGTGCTTTGAGAAGGGGTAGCACCTGGGTGGTTCTCCTCTGGTAGTGCCACCATCTCTAGATCAGGATGAGTCTGAGAAATAGAAACAATGGAATAGTCAGCTGAAAGAGGAACAGAGGAATGAACATCGAGTATATCATTCGAGGGGTGATTGGTCTCCTTGGTTGGCTCCTGTAATGGTTGTAATTCACCTAGATGAGATAGGCCCTTCCGCTTGTTCCTTTTTTTGCGAGCTCCAATTGGGGAGGAATCGTTCTGCTCTTCGGACTGGGAACCAAACGGCGACGAGGAACCCTCCTCGCTTTCCGCAGGCTGTCGATGAAAACGATGGACGATGTCGGGAAAATTAGGACGCGTGATCATTGGCGATAATCCGCCAGAGGAGTTCCGATTGTGATACGGTGAAGGATTACCACTGACGCTACCCGAAACCGAATCAAAGGAGGCAGGAGTAGAATGTCGCCATTTCGTAGCTGTCTCCTCCCCCCGCGTCTGTGAGTTGCGGAGAGAGTCACGAGAATTTTCAACGAATGGACTAAAGGACAAATTATGGCCCGGCAAAGAATCCGACAGAGGAAGAGAGGTTCGCTTTATTTCAAACTTATGGCGGTACCGGGACGGTGAAGTTTCAAGCGAGCGTGACGCAGCCGGCGACTGCAGTGGAGGCGTAGATGAAGTAGTGCCCTTCTTAAATTTGATGTATTCTTCTACAATGAGTGCGGACACATGCCATTGTGATCGCCGTCTTCCATGTCGGTCAAGGTGATTTAGCCACGCCAGGGGCTCAGCATCGTCAAACCACGCGCGTGTCTCCGGCACCAAGCCAGCACGCCAACGGGCTATTTGCGTGAGACCCACAGGTTCCCCGCTAGCTACAGAGGCATACAGGATATTGTATCGTCGCCCTAGTTGTTCGCCGACTATGGCTGCCTTGCGAATCGTTGGTAACGACGCTTCCGCTCGGATTCGTGAAATCCTGTCTAAAGGGTGGAACATTAGAGTATCTTGGTCCTGGTATTCATGCTACATACCTGTGAATAGAGTTTCTTGCTTCTCAACAATCGTCTTGCTGGACGGCAAGGCTCTCTCCTTGGCTTTCCGTTTTCCCCTCGAAATTGACCAGCGTCGATCGAGTTTCTCTTCTTCGGACTGAAAACCTGCCCAGTCCAAAGTCGCTCCACCGTTGGAGGAAAGTGGGACTGGATGGAGAGGTACGGATCGCGTACATGGGCTGAAGTCTACCTCAGCCGGCAAATTGTCCGTTTGCAAATATTGGGGGGATGAATGTGGGGAAAGTGGACGAGTAGACATAGATGCATGTGATGTAGTCATGTTGATGGGCGTGTCGATCGGACGTGTTTCATCGGGCATGGGATGCACCTGTTGTGATATTCGCTCGCGTCTCCGCGACTGAAGGTATAATGCACGTTGAACGTCTTGCAATATCTTTGGATCTGGATGGGTTAAAACCATTCAGGGGACGTTTGCACCAGACTGTGCATACTTGCCCTCATGAGCTACCGTAAGGCGGTCCACGAGTTTAATGGATGCAGAGAGAACGTGTCCAAGAACTCACAAAGATCATATTCGTCAGAAAAAGCGCTTGGTTCAAAGTCAGCCACCAATGAATCAGCCTTGAGTGGAGAGAGGGCGGGGCTGTGGCTCTGGATGGGATTCCTCTTCCTGCGAGATCCATGGTGCCGTGAGGAGATGCTCCTGGACAATTTGGAGCCAGACAGCACGGTATCGGGCTCAAGCGAGCGGACGCGCCGCCTGTTTTCGGCCACATCTTCAGCAATTCTACTGTCTGACCTTGACTGTAGCATGGGTTGTGCGGGTGAAGCAAAGCTTATGGAGGACGACCTCGAGGAATCGTCATGTGTACGAGCGGTGAGGAAGCGGTCCGAGAAATGTATACGAACAGGTTGGGATTGAGAGGACGACGTTGGGTTAGGCCGAGACGCAGACGACAAGTCCGCCATTGAGTCAGGGAAACACGCAAGGTTGGTCGGTTGAGATCAAAGTGTACAAAACTTAGTTCACTGATGGTTTTCTCACGGCTAATCTATTATGATCTCGGTCTCGGCATGGTCTGTAGTTGGCAGTTACTGATGGGGTGACACAACGGAATGGGTTCAGATATCCCAGCATGAGGGCCCTTTCTTAGGAACCAGCGACACCCAAAGGGGTAAGAACGACCGAAACAGAGATTAGATGAGCAACCGTTCACCCCATTTTCCAGTGCGACGATTCACACTCATTTAGGCGGGTTGTTGATCTCGTTGGTATTTAACATTTCGAATTGTTGGAAGGGCCCACACAACCGAAGAATGCGGTGGATTAAAAGGATTTGACTGGTTTGCCTAATGTTCAATGATGGTCAAAACCAGGCCGTGAAAAGAAATCAGCGGCATAGGCAGTTGCAAGACTAGAGTATGATGGATGCCACTGAGATAATATGAAGCGAGTCAATTTGTCACCGGGGCATTGGCCGCCCTGACTGCACTCTTCGCTTTAGAATTACGCGTCCGAGCATCACTGCAGTGAAAGCAGACAATGAATACCTGTCGGCGTGATATCAGGCGCGAAGAGGGGAATAGTACATTTACACACCAAGTAATGACATAAGAAAGATGGGCATTACGCACATCCACCGTAGGCGAGCGTCCAATCGGTACACCTTTACTGAGGTAAGCAGCTGCGTCACCTGCGTGTCCATCTACAAACCATGTATTCGAGATCGTCTCCCCAACGTTACATATTTGCTCACCAAATATCTGTTCGAGGAAAACGGGCTGGACACCGCCAGCTTCTCCCCCTGCGTATTCGGCCATACCATCGACATCTACCCAGTACCACTTGCCATCCGCGGGCTGATTGTCTGGAGTGAATGAATTTCGTTTGTGCGATGTCCGAAGCATGCTTAGGACTTGGACTTCGCCTTCCTCCTCGCGTGCATAGTGGCCAACAAAGTCCTTGTTGATGAAGCCTCGGTCGACCAAAACGGTAGATCCATCGCTCCTCATCAAGGGAGTGATGACGTGGTAACCATGGGTGCCGTCACGAACACGGGGACCCAATAACATTGAATGGGCGTGATCCCAACGGCCGCGGAGCAAGACTCGGCGAAAGGCAAATTCTGGTATAACGGAGACACTTGAGACGGTGGTAAAAAACAAAGTCTCGCTGCTCTGTAGGAGACAAACTCGCACTTTATTCGTTTTGGAAGCAAAATCGGGTCGCGCTGTAGCTTTTCTTCTAGCTCGTCAATCAAATTGATCTTCCACTGAAGGCGTTGTAGCTGCCACGTCCCCAAGGCGAAAGTGAATATT
>JBBPJU010001570.1:0-11199 GCA_038088875.1 Austroboletus festivus | reverse complement strand
ACTCTTGAGATCTGTGGTTGGTCCTGATTGGTACTCAGACCGACACGGTCATACTGGTAGCTCAACTTTACTATTGTGGTCTGTGTTCGGTGCAGACCACCTCAGACCTACATCTGACTCCCTGATGCTGGTAGAAGTGCTCGATTTGTAAAGGTGGTACAGTCATCCGTCCAGGATCCGGCGCTCAGGGTGTTGAGCTCAGCGATTGCTTATCAAGGTACTGGTGACGTTAGTTGGGGCAAGGGAGGTCAGAGTTTCACGAGGTACCCACCAAATATGTGTGAATGTTTCACGACACAATACCCTGTGGGTTGTTACGCAATCTATCGACGGTACCTGATCCGTCCGCCGCAGTGTCATACCACTCCTGGAGTATTACCGGTATCACCTGGCAAGGGTATGTGGGAAAGAAGTCGTTGGAAGAACAATGACCGGCCGCGCTAGAACACGATTGGTCAAACGGCAAGCTGATACAATACGAGACCGACGTACACGGAAGGGTGCTGATGCGGAAATGGGAAAGCAGAAGGTTAAGACGAGATATTGAAAGGAACGATATCGAAATGTTTCACACACAAGGGAAGTCCAGAAGCAGTATCGATAGCCGGAATGAAGTCTTGGTCGTGCTGAGTTGGCGCGCGCAAGAAACCGCAGACGTGCGCAGTCGTAAAAGAGACTACGAAGACGCTCATTTGCACGTGAGTCGATGATGGCATACCTACTTTGGAAAGTCCTCGCTCTCTCTACTACACTTTCTTCCTCTCCTTGTCTTCCTCGTCTCACCAAAGTCCCTTCCATTCCCTCTTCCCCTCTTCCCTTCACCACGCCTCACCACGCCTTCCCCAGCCATGATGGACCTCGTCCCAAACCGCCGCAGATCTGCGTCCGATCCTTTCTGGGTCGCGCTCCAGCCCCCGCCAAACGAGTCACCTGAGGATCGTGACCGCAGGATCAACGCCGAGTTCGAAGCAAAGTGCGTCAGCGATAACATCGACGAAATGCTCAAGCGGGAGGGGAAGGAGAGGCGCATGAAACAAGAGGTCAAGATTCTCCTTCTCGGCCAGAGCGAGAGCGGTAAGAGCACAACGCTCAAGCGTGAGTACCCCCCTTACTCTTCTCTCCCCTTCCATTGTATTCTTTGTACAACTCATTTCCTGTTCTGATCCCCCCATTACTCTATATGCGTGAGCGCACGTATTCCGGTCCCTGAGCATGGAGAAATGTCCTTATATGCGAGAAATATTTCCTTTGTCGGTTTCATGATAGCGTCATTGTCTTTCTATCTCCCTCCGTGTTCTTGCTCCCCATCGAAAAGAGGCGCTCATGGTAAATGCAGAATTTCAGTTGATGCATGCACCAGCGGCATTCCGTGCTGACCGTATTGCATGGCGTGCCGTCGTGTACCTGAATCTTGTCCGTTCCATTCGCAGGCATGTACACCACTTTATTTTACCATTCAAATATCTCAATCGCAGTCGCCTAGGATTTTGGATTCCATTTCCCCAAACACGGAAGAGGATGACATGGATGAGCACGATTTCTCACCTCGCCCAAGGCGCATATGTCGCGAAGGTACTCAAGTTGCCAAGTATGACCAATATAGACGAATGCTGGAGCCTCTTAAGGAACTCGAGGAACGCCTCATACGCATGCTCTCTTCCCCTGACGAGGATGAAGCAACACGCATACCTCCCATAGGACCCGATTTGAGCAGTGGAATCGCTGCATTTAACAACCAAGACATAGTCGCCAAGAACGGACGTCCAACTCCTGTCATCACCATCCCTGTTTCCCGTCAACCTTCCTTTCCTCTTTCTCCTTCATCACCTACTTTATCCCCCGGAGGCTCGAGCAGCGGCTCAGCTAAATCAAAACATTCTGAAGTTAGCGTTCACACTAGATCTAATTGGAAGAAAGCATTCTCTCTCGGTAATAGAATCAAAAGCCCGAAAAGTGCCCATACAAACGAAATGGAGGGCTGGTGGGATGACCCATCAGACCCTGTCCATGTCCTCAATGCGTGTGCCCAGCCAATGCTAGCTCTTTGGAAAGATTCCAGTGTCAAACAGCGATTGCGTGAAACAGAGCTAAGAATAGAAGAAAGCAGTGGCTTGTAAGCGGTTCCGTTTGCATTCTTGATATTTGTCGCCGACTGATTCCATCAGTTTCTTGGATGAGATCGGTCGCATCACTGCCTTGAGGTATTTCCCAACTGATCGTGCGTGCCCTTTTTTGTCACAAACGGCCGGATCACGAGACCTTGTCGTTCCGTAGAGGATGTTTTGAAAGCCCGCCTGAAGACCTTGGGCGTTGTGGAACATACCTTCTCGATTCCCGATTCTCAACGCCGCAATCTTGACTGGAAAATATATGATGTTGGTGGCGCACGCAACCAACGTGAGGCCTGGGCTCCATATTTCGAGGATGGTAAGCCGAGAAATAATTGTCATGGTCCTTATCTTTTAATCTCATCTATGTACGATCAGTGAACGCGATCATTTTCTTGGCACCTATTTCGGCATTTGATCAGGTCCTTGTAGAAGTAGGGCACAGCATGCGGAATCTCTTCCTTCTATTGATGCCCCGCATATAGGATCGCAAAGTGAATCGGCTAGAAGACTCCTTCGTGCTATGGCGAAATCTTATTTCCAACCGATTGTTGATGGACGTTAGTATCATACTTTTCTTAAACAAAGTCGACCTTTTGAAGGTGAGCCATTTGCAGAGCTCTGCCACTGCTCTACTTACGAAGGTTTTCTCCTAGACAAAATTGAAGGCGGGCGTCCGCCTCAGAGATCACATACCGCCATATGGCGATAGGCCGAACGATTACGACGCCATCTCAAAATGTGGGTTAGCTTCTCCTGTCATCGCAGCTTGAGCATTTAACACATCTTGTAGACTTTCGCGACAAGTTCCTGGCGATACACCGCGAGTATTCCGTGAACAAGGCTAGAGAACTCAAGAGTGAGGACTCTTTGTCAAATTTGAGGCTGTTGCCTGATGGCGATTTAGTGCACTTCACCTCTGTCACAGATACCAGACAAACGCACATGATCATCCAGAACGGTGTGTGCGTCTGTATACCCACGTGTTATCGTGTTGACGACGATGACGTGTGTTGCAGTACGAGAAATCATCATCACAACCAATCTCAAGCGTATACAACTCATGTAATCTCCACACCTTGCTTCATTTTTACGCTATTTTTTCCCGTTGCTAAATTTATGTTAGCCATGGGCTGCGTATCTTATCACGGCATACACTATAATTTGCTTCACCCCTTTCTTGTTTGTATTTCAAGCGTTCAAAAGGAGGCAACGTGCACTGCCTTTCAGGTGTTTTGTCAGCTCTTACTTATGTATACCTATCTAACAGTCCGTAATTTTTGTCCCGATAGCTATGCATTACATAGACTTTTGACTAGTAGTACTACCAAACCCCAAGGAGATGTACGACTTCTTGAAGAGGTGTTGAAGTATGGACAGAGAGCACGAGGTGGAATATACATTCTATTGATACGATTACATTGCGTCGATTATCTCCTTGAGCTTCACCTCGTCCAAGATCTCGAACCCCTTTCCAGGTGTCACCTGTGCGAGTTGGACATTGTGATGATCCAGTTTTTCTTCCATCACTTGCTTCAATACCCGTAGTGTCAACTTTTGAGCCTCCAGAAGGCTGATTTGCTGGTCCCAAAAGTCAGTTAGATAGCACGTTGACACAATGGAACAAGCACCTTGTACCACTTGTCCTGGAGCTCACTCTGTGCAGCCTCGGAACCAGAACCGATTGCTTTTGCATCGTATCGCATAAACGTACCCGAAGGATCGGTGTGGTACCTAATCAAGCGGGTACATCCTGTAAACCCAACTGACACATATCGCAAGAAACGACTCACAATTGCGGCCCTAGCTCATCAATCCCCGCGATCAACAACGCGACACCAAACGGCCGACTCATCATCGCCTCTTCGTCATGCACACTCTCACCGAACCTCAACGCAAGATCACACACCGCCTGGGTGGCGCTCTCAACCTTGATTCGTTCGTCATACGTAAACGTGTGGTTTTGAGCCGTGACGCGGGCGTGGTCGATCATGGTGCGTGCGTCTGCGGTGAGGCCGGACATGGCGCATCCGAGGTGGTAGTCGATTTCCATAATTTTTTCGATGGAACTGGATTCGAGGAGGGGGGATTGGACGCGTTTCTCGACGGCGAGGATGACACCTTCGGAAGTGGAGATGCCGATGGTGGTTGAGCCGAGCTGGGGGTGGTGGGGATGGATGGGTATGAGAGATGGAGGATCTGTGTGCTTACCTTGATCGCTTCAATGGCGTATTCAACTAAGGGGAATCGGTGAGCAAGCGCGTAGAGAAGAGGATGTGCGTAGGTAACCTTGGAACAGTCGACCTTCCGGCGAGAAGGTGTTTACGCCACGATCTGCAAAGATGTATAGCTACTAGGTTAACGGACGACGTTCTGTTCTCTTACCGTACTCTGAGCGCGTCAAGAACATGGTATACGAGGTCAAGATGCAAGTACTGACGCGGCCATCTCGACGCGCGTTGCGGAGTGGTGATGGGAAGAACCTTCCTTTTACGCACGTAGTCCAAGGCCTACCAACTTTCTACTTGGTGTTTGGGAACAAACATAATGGAACGATCAACTCATGTCTCTCGGACCGACCGAGTTGCGCTTGATCCTCGCGTTCACAGTCAATCTAGCACGACGTGCAGGTACTATCATCCTGGAAGGCTCCCAGGCTATCCAGTCGGCCTCGTTCGTCGACCAAAAGAAGAATTCTGCAGATTTGGTCACAGAGTATGATATCGCCATCGAGCGTCTCGTCGTGTCCGAAATAAAGTACGCTTATCCGGGTTTCCACTTGTGAGTGATTCGTCTCGATGTGTAAAACATTTTCGTTCATCTCGTACAGCATTGGGGAGGAGTCGTTTACTTCAGGGGCGCGTCCGACGCTGACGGATGACCCAACGTTTTGCGTAGACCCCATTGGTAAGCGGTCTCGTGCAGTAGAACCACAGACGCTAAGCACTTCTTTCAAGACGGTACCACCAACTTTGTCCACGGGTTCCCGTTCTGCTGCATCTCCCTCGGTCTCATATACCAGAAACGCGTCGTTCTTGGTGTCATCTACAACCCCTTCTTGGATCACTTGGCATGTGACATCTTTGCGCTAGCCAGCACAAAGTAACGTCTTTTGCAGTATACAGCGATCGAAGGCCAGGGGTCCTACCTTACGCGTGGTGCTGGACACCCGATGAAGCTACCATTGGCCTCTCCGAAACCACTTCCTTCCTTATCGCAAGCACTCATAGGTGGGTCTCTCATGTGCAGTCTATGTTGTACCTCTCATCTTGGTGATCCCAGACGTCGAATGGGGTCCTGACAGGGCTACACCAGTGATTGAGTCGAAATGTGATGCTTATCTACGCCTGGTAGCAGATCCAGCTGCTGTAGAGCGTGGACGGATGGTACACTCGATTCGGACGACAGGGAGCGGAGCGCTCAACTTTTGTTTGGTGGCTCAAGGCGCAATCGACGTCTGCTGGTAAGCCCTGCGTCGAAAGATGCTTTACATCTCGTTTACACGTTAACTAGGGAGATCGGATGTTGGTAAGCGAGTGCTTTTCGACCTCATTTTTTCAACCTGCTGATGCGGTCCCAATGCCATAGGCCATGGGATGTCTGCGTGAGTGTCTATGGTGGTTGCAGGAGCTTCCGTGTTTGAATATAACCTGTCAGGCTGCCATCATTATCATTCGAGAAGCGGGTGGTAGTGTCACATCTCGTTCTCTCCTGGGATCGGAGCGTTTGGGTAGCGATCCATTCATGCTGACACCGGAAGTCTTGATGGGCCGTGAATTCCTGGTCGTCAGAGCGATCTCGACAGTGCCAGGTGAAGCTGACGAGGACACACGGTTGCGCCTCGCCAACGAGTTCTACGAGACGGTTGGAAACATAGGGTTAATGCTGCGGGACTGAATAGAAGTTTACACGTGGAATAGGGTCTTAAGGGAGGGGAATCTCTACATGCCATTTCTTGAAGAATGTGTAAGGGTGTGGCGACCTGCACGTTTGTCAAGTGTGGAGAGGCGCTGACCGACCGATATGTTATCCGTGGAGATGTTGTAATTGACGGCAGTCAACGTTTCAGCGAATAAACAGACACTTCAACCGACCGATCTTCTCAACCATCATGCCGACCACGTTGGGCCCAGTTGAATTGCGCCAGGTCCTCGCCTTCACCGTCAACCTCGCACGCACTGCGGGGACGCTCATCCTCGAGGGATCTCAAGCGATCCAGTCTTCTTCTGATGTAAACGAGAAAAAGAATTCGGTCGATCTGGTGACGCAGTACGATGTCGCCGTCGAGAATCTGGTCATAGGCGAGATCAAGAAAGTTTATCCTGATTTCCAGTTGTAGGTCGAGTTCCCGACGTTGATCATGGTTCAACGCATCTGATATGCCCTTTTCGATAGCATTGGCGAGGAGTCGTATTCCTCTGGGACGCGTCCTGAATTGACTGATGAACCTACGTTTTGTGTGGATCCCATCGGTAGGAATAGATGGTTATGTGACACTTGCGGTGAACTGATGCATCTCAGATGGTACTACGAATTTCGTCCATGGCTTCCCGTTCTGCTGTATTTCCCTGGGTCTGATCTACCAAAAACGCCCTGTCCTTGGTGTCGTGTACAACCCCTTTATCGAATATTTGGTGAGATTACTACTTTATTAACGACCGGGGATTGATACCATGTTCCTGTAGTACACGGGGATCGAAGGCCAGGGATCGTACCTGACCCGAGGCAATGGTCAGCCTCAAAAGCTCCCCCTCGCAAAGCCAAAGCCACTCCCTTCCCTCACCAAGGCCCAGATCGGTCCTGCTTTTTCCCCGCTTGATTCGTCTATTGACTAGCCTTAACTGATCACTCTAGCTATCGAGTGGGGTTCCGACCGAGGTCTCCCCACGATCGATGACAAGGCAGGGTCGTTCCTCAAACTCGCAGGGGATGATTCTGTTGGAGGGAAGATGACGCAGTCACTCCGTTCGATGGGAAGTGCTGCGCTCAATATTTCAATGGTTGCGCAGGGTGCATTGGACATATACTGGTGCGGTTCTGTTTTCTCTTGTACTTCAGGTCGCTGATGTGGTCATCAGGGAGATTGGATGCTGGTGAGCACTATTGGATAGCTAAGCTGGATGATTGGTTTCTGACAGATCGAGGTGTCTAGGCCATGGGATGTGTGTGTGAGTGAGAGTGCATCGGTCAGCTGGGCATCTGCTGACCGGACGTGTTGCAGGCTGGAATAGTGATCACGCAAGAGGCGGGCGGTGTTACGACAGGCTCGCATGCCGTTGTGAGTGCGGCGAGCGCGGATGTGGACCCGTTCAAGGTCACGCCCGAGATTCTTGCGGGTCGCAAGCACCTCTTCGTCCGAGGTTTGCCTGATCTTCCCAATGAAACGGGGAGAGAGGGCCAACTTCGAGTCGCAAAAGAGTTTTATGCAACAGTCAAGGACACGGAGGCAAAGTAGAGCGAGTGTTGTATGTGTGTACGATAAAGGGCGGGTTCCACGACTACATGATGTTGCCCATTGCATTTGCCATAAGCCAAACCTGGGTTTAGCCTAGTTCGTGGTAAAAAAATAGGAACCTAAAAAAAAGTGGTGGCCAACGAGCGCATGTGACGACCTGTCAGCCGAGCGACTCTTTCTTTCCCTTCTTCATCCTCTCATCCCTCAAAGCCCGTTCCCCGTCTTCCCCCCTTGCTTCAATGGCCCTCGAACGCAGACAACAACAACAAAGCAGCACCGCTGCCAATTCCCAATCCCAATCTGCTACCAGTGCCGCCTCCTCGTCCAACAGCCAGTCAGCTACCGGCATTACCTCTGCTCCCTCGGGTTCTGCCACTGGTACCTCCGTCGCAATAGGTATTACTGGTGGTCCTGGTTTCAATGCAAGTGCAAGTCATGGCACAACATCCATCGCTCCCAACGGAAACCCCGGAGAGATCGTCTTCACACAGCCTCCCCTCTTCTCCACCTCCTTTTACAAGATTGCTCCTGGCGAATACGTTACCTTTGGGTGGAACTTTAGCTATCTCGCTGTTGCTCCCACCTCCCTGACCGTATCCGCCGCTTGCGAAAATGGTAACACATACCCAGTCGGTCCTACCGACGGCGTCATTCCCGGTGACGCGCAGAGTGTCGTGTGGTATCCATATGGTTACCAGACCGCCAACCCCAGTTTGCCCCTTGCACAAGCAAGTTATACCCTGCTCCTATTCGCCTCAGGTGGTCCTAGCGCGGCTCCAACACCTGGCTTCCTTGAGCCAAACAATCAGCTGAAGTTTGCACTCTATACCCCCCAGCCATATACCCCACTAGCTAGTGGTACATCACCTTTGTTTTCTCTTTTCCGTTTGTTGATTTACCGTATTCTTAGGTTGGCAATGCGCCGGTTGTGGAGGTGCACTTGAACAGTTCAAATCACACCCAGCCTCCATCGCGCTCATCACGACGCTGCTCATCGTCTTCCTCTCAGGGTTCACCACACTGCGCAGGGTCAGGGACTAGGCGTATTCTTTCCTCTTTCTTTCTTGTTGAGGACGTACATTGGATCCTTGATCCTCTTGGGGTTTCATACAGACATTCCGAACGGACTTGCATTGGACACCATCACATACGTACTAAGGTAGATTATGCTCCCCTCTCTCATGTCGCATCTTATATGGCTTGGTCTCTAACGCCATACGCTCTCGCTATAATGATCTTCTATCAGGCATTCTTTAGCATGTTGCAGCTCTCACGTTCCACAGACCGCCGTCCCTTGTCGTATTAGATTGTGTTGCTGGAGCGAACATGTCTCTCTTTTTTTTTGCCTGACCGATTGCGCAATGATGCGGTTAATCGGGGCTGTCTTCCGATCGTTGACTTTCTTTTTTGCCACTCTTTCAGAATCTGATTTACCTTTCATTTCTGCACATGTTATCTTACGTATCACATTACACACGTTGGAAGTACCATTCATCAGGGTCATAACTTATAATCAACCTTGTAAATAAACGTTGGCTCGAGCCTGATCAGTTCAAGATTCGTGCGTCATCGGAGAGTTGCGCTGTTACCATGATTCATATCTCTCCCTTTTGTTGAAATCCGGGAAGGCTACTACAAACATACGGTATCCCCCGATCTTCCCCAGCTGGTAAACGACTGGATCATTCAATGACAACGGTCGGATCCATTTAGTCTCGGCGAGTACAACTGACACATCGAACTAGGAGTAACGCAAACATGGAGGTAGACAACATACCGGGCCACTGGCAGCCCCAATCGTGTCACTGCCAGTGAAGACACCCTCGCCCGGCGGCACGATCCTTTTTTTTTTCCGTCAAGACATGGCCGATGTTACGTTCCCGTAACGGACTCTATTCAGGTCAGTTCCCATACCTCACAATCATGCCGCCTCGGATAACTTGACAGCGGGTTCTGTTCCACTTTGGTCACCGAAATAGGGCAGTTTTGATTGCAATCGTGGTTCTCAACATATTTCGGAATAGATACTTCACCTTGAACGATACGAGTTTTCTCGTCCCGTCGATTTCGTGGGTACAATAGCGAGTTTGCGTTCGTATTGTGTCACTGAACAGCCAAACTTCGAGACAAGATTCTTCCCCGTTCAATACATAAAGTGAGGAAGTGAGGTCTTTACATCTCCCGGGCCGCACGATTCCGAGCCCATATGAATATAGTCCGATGTTCGCAAGAACCCCGCATCAGCTCCAATGCCAGCGGTAGGGACCCATATTTAAAGGCAATCAAGCAGAAACAGGTGTTTTAAATATCTCTTTCTTTCCCTGGATACCGGACACTCTGTGTTATGGCGGGGGACGTACCGACGAGCAAGAGAGCCATTTTGCTGGCCATCTTCATTGCGTTTGGTGAGTACCATGACTTGAGCCGTACGACGAGCTGACCGGTGCACAGGTGGTGGGGTTCTGTTATCAGGTGCACGATAGAGTGTGTGATCTGACCTCTTGAGTAGGATTTCTCTTTGGATACGACATGGGTGTCATTTCTGTACGTCATTTCACCTTTTTGTATATTCTTTTTTGTAATCAGCTGGCTCTGTAGGGATGTCTTATCATGCCGGATTTTATACGCCGATTCGGCGAGGTGGATTCGTCTGGCCAGTCATATTTGTCCAGCTCAAGACAATCGATCATCGTCTCGTTACTCTCAGCAGGGTGGGTCTACGTTTCTATCCCCTCGGATCGACTTGAACCACCCACGTTTATGCAGAACATTTTGGTAGGTTCATGACCTAGCTCCCACCAAGATACGCTTCTTACGCGGGACATAGCGGAGCACTTGGACAAGCATTCACAGCAGATCGACTGGGACGTCGAGGGTCCATTCTCTTCTGGTCTGCAGTGTTCACCACTGGCGTGGCCATTCAAACGGGGACGACATATTCTTTGGCGCAGCTTGTGACCGGACGTTATATCGCCGGTCTAGGCGTCGGCTCTCTATCAGGTATTGCGGCACTTGTGCTACATCATTCAAGTTTCTATAAATCGATTGCAAACTAATTGTTCCTCAGCCATCGTCCCCCTATATAATGGAGAGACTGCACCGAAATCAATTCGTGGCACGATTCTAGTAGTATATCAAGTTCAAATCATCACCGGGTATGTATTCGCAATCTCTTGTTTCCGATCGACACCAATGGCTGGCTTCTTTAGGATTTTCTTGAGTTATCTTATCGAATTGGGAAGCCATACCCTTGACAACTCGGCTTCATGGCGCGTCCCAGTTGGCCTTCAGATGGTCTGGGGACTATTTCTACTCTCCGGCATGTTCTTCTTGCCAGAGTCTCCGTATGTCTCGTTGCCTCCTTTCCAGCCTTACTTTAACTTTAGAGTGATCTCGCCAGTCGTCACTTGCTCGGGACAGGCAGAAGCAAGGAAGCTAGACATGTCATCGCGGAGTTAAACAACGTCCCAGAGGACGATCCACTCGTGATCGAGATCGTCGACGAGCTCGACTTTGCGATCAGGGCCGAGAACGAAGGCGGCAAGGCGACCTGGCTCGAATGTTTCTCTCTACGGAACGCCATGTGGCGCCGGACGACGAACGGGATGATGCTGCAGTTTATACAGCAACTGAATG